>CAXIES010000608.1:0-36671 GCA_964023965.1 Melinopterus prodromus | reverse complement strand
TTTAGTTGAGTTCGTAATTTTACCCGGACTTTTTAGTTGGGTTCGTATTTTTTACCCGACTTTTAGTTGGGTTCGTAATTTTACCCGGACTTTTTAGTTGGGTTCGTATTTTTTACCCGGACTTTTAGTTGGGTTCGTAATTTTACCCGGAGTTTTTAGTTGGGTCGTAATTTTACCCGGGAGTTTCACTTGGGTCGTAATTTTACCCGACTTTTTAGTTGGGTTCGTATTTTTACCCGGACTTTAGTTGGTCGTAATTTTACCCGGACTTTTAGTTGGGATTCGTATTTTTTACCCGGACTTTTAGTTGGGTTCGTAATTTTACCCGGACTTTTAGTTGGTCGTAATTTTACACGGAGTTTTACTTTGGGTTCGTAATTTTACCCGGACTTTTTAGTTGGGTTCGTATTTTTACCCGGAGTTTTTAGTTGGGTTCGTAATTTTACCCGGACGTTTTAGTTGGGGTTCGTATTTTTTACCCGGACTTTTAGTTGGGTTCGTAATTTTACCCGGAGTTTTAGTTGGGTTCGTATTTTTTACCCGGAGTTTTAATTGGGTTCGTATCTTTTACCCGGAGTTTTAGTTGGGTTCGTAGTTTTACCCGGAGTTTTAGTTGTGTTGGTAATTTTACCCGGAGTTTTAGTTGGGTTCATATTTTTACCGGACTTTTAGTTGGGTTCGTATTTTTTACCCGGAGTTTTTAGTTGGGTTCGTATTTTTTTATACGGAGTTTTAGTTGGGTTCGTATTTTTACCCGGAGTTTTAGTTGGATTCGTATTTTTTACCGGAGTTTTAGTTGGGTTCGTATTTTTACCTGGACTTTTTTAGTTGGGTTAGTATTTTTGCCGGAGTTTTAGTTGGGTTCGTATTTTTTACCCGGAGTTTTAGTTGGGTTCGTATTTTTTTACCCGGAGTTTTAGTTGGGTTCGTATTTTTACCAGGAGTTTTAGTTGGGTTCGCATTTTTACCCGGAGTTTTGTTGGATTCGTATTTTTTACCCGGAGTTTTAGTTGGGTTTGTATTTTACCCGGAGTTTTAGTTGGGTTCGTATTTTTGACCCGGAGTTTTAGTTGGGTTCGTATTTTTACCCGGACTTTTAGTTGGGTTAGTATTTTTGCCCGGAGTTTTAGTTGGGTTCGTATTTTTTTACCCGGAGTTTTAGTTGGGTTCTAACTGTTACCCGGACTTTTTTGTTTGGTTCGTATTTTTTACCCGGAGTTTAGTTGGGTTCGTAATTTTACCCGCACTTTTTAGTTGGGTTCGTAATTTTACCCGGAGTTTTAGTTGGGTTCGTAATTTTACCCGGAGTTTTAGTTGTGTTCGTAATTTTACCCGGAGTTTTAGTTGGGTTCGTAATTTTACCCGGACTTTTTAGTTGGGTTCGTATTTTTTACCCGGACTTTTAGTTGGGTTCGTAATTTTACCCGGAGTTTTAGTTGGGTTCGTAATTTTACCCGGAGTTTTAGTTGGGTTCGTAATTTTTACCCGGACTTTTTAGTTGGGTTAGTATTTTTGCCCGGAGTTTTAGTTGGGTTCGTATTTTTTTACCCGGAGTTTTAGTTGCGTTCTAAATATTACCCGGACTTTTTTGTTTGGTTCGTATTTTTTACCCGGAGTTTTAGTTGGGTTCGTAATTTTACCCGCACTTTTTAGTTGGGTTCGTAATTTTACCCGGAGTTTTAGTTGGGTTCGTAATTTTACCCGGAGTTTTAGTTGGGTTCGTAATTTTACCCGGAGTTTTAGTTGGGTTCGTAATTTTACCCGGAGTTTTAGTTGGGTTAGTAATTTTACCCGGACTTTTTATTTGGGTTCGTAATTTTACCCGGACTTTTTAGTTGGGTTCGTCATTTTACCCGGAGTTTTAGTTGGGTTCGTAATTTTACCCGGAGTTTTACTTGGGTTCGTAATTTTACCCGGACTTTTTATTTGGGTTCGTATTTTTTACCCGGACTTTTTGTTGGGTTCGTAATTTTACCCGGAGTTTTAGTTGGGTTCGTAATTTTACCCGGAGTTTTAGTTGGGTTCGTAATTTTACCCGGAGTTTTAGTTGGGTTCGTAATTTTACCCGGAGTTTTAGTTGGGTTCGTAATTTTACCCGGACTTTTTATTTGGGTTCGTAATTTTACCCGGACTGTTTAGTTGGGTTCGTAATTTTACCCGGAGTTTTAGTTGGGTTCGTAATTTTACCCGGAGTTTTACTTGGGTTCGTAATTTTACCCGGAGTTTTAGTTGGGTTCGTAATTTTACCCGGAGTTTTAGTTGGGTTCTAAATGTTACCCGGACTTTTTTGTTTAATTCGTATTTTTTACCCGGAGTTTTAGTTGGGTTCGCAATTTTACCCGGACTTTTTAGTTGGGTTCGTAATTTTACCCGGAGTTTTAGTTGGGTTCGTAATTTTACCCCGAGTTTTAGTTGGGTTCGTAATTTTACCCGGAGTTTTAGTTGGGTTCGTAATTTTACCCGGAGTTTTAGTTGGGTTCGTAATTTTACCCGGACTTTTTAGTTGGGTTCGTATTTTTTACCCGGAGTTTTAGTTGGGTTCGTAATTTTACCCGGAGTTTTAGTTGGGTTCGTAATTTTACCCGGAGTTTTAGTTGAGTTCGTAATTTTACCCGGAGTTTTAGTTGGGTTCGTAATTTTTCCCGGACTTTTTATTTGGGTTCGTAATTTTACCCGGACTGTTTAGTTGGGTTCGTAATTTTACCCGGAGTTTTAGTTGGGTTCGTAATTTTACCCGGAGTTTTACTTGGGTTCGTAATTTTACCCGGACTATTTAGTTGGGTTCGTATTTTTTACCCGATTTTTAGTTGGGTTCGTAATTTACCCGGACTTTTTAGTTGGGTTCGTATTTTTTACCCGGACTTTTAGTTGGGTTCGTAATTTTACCCGGAGTTTTAGTTGGGTTCGTAATTTTACCCGGAGTTTCACTTGGGTTCGTAATTTTACAAGGACTTTTTAGTTGGGTTCGTATTTTTTACCCGGACTTTTAGTTGGGTTCGTAATTTTACCCGGACTTTTAGTTGGGTTCGTGTTTTTTACCCGGACTTTAGTTGGGTCGTAATTTTACCCGGAGTTTTAGTTGGGTTCGTAATTTACCCGGAGTTTTACTTGGGTTCGTAATTTTACCCGGACTTTTTAGTTGGGTTCGTATTTTTTACCCGGAGTTTTAGTTGGGTTCGTAATTTTATCCGGACGTTTTAGTTGGGTTCGTATTTTTTACCCGGACTTTTAGTTGGGTTCGTAATTTTACCCGGAGTTTTAGTTGTGTTGGTAATTTTACCCGGAGTTTTAGTTGGGTTCATATTTTTTACCGGACTTTTTAGTTGGGTTCGTATTTTTTACCCGGAGTTTTAGTTGGGTTCGTATTCTTTACCCGGAGTTTTAGTTGGGTTCGTATTTTTTACCCGGAGTTTTAGTTGGGTTCGTATTTTACCCGGAGTTTTAGTTGGGTTCGTATTTTGACCCGGAGTTTTAGTTGGGTTCGCATTTTTTACCCGGACTTTTTAGTTGGGTTAGTATTTTTGCCCGGAGTTTTTGTTGGGTTCGTATTTTTTTACCCGGAGTTTTAGTTGGGTTCTAACTGTTACCCGGACTTTTTTGTTTGGTTCGTATTTTTTACCCGGAGTTTTAGTTGGGTTCGTAATTTTACCCGCTCTTTTTAGTTGGGTTCGTAATTTTACCCGGAGTTTTAATTGGGTACGTATCTTTTACCCGGAGTTTTAGTTGGGTTCGTAGTTTTACCCGGAGTTTTAGTTGTGTTGGTAATTTTACCCGGAGTTTTAGTTGGGTTCATATTTTTACCGGACTTTTTAGTTGGGTTCGTATTTTTTACCCGGAGTTTTAGTTGGGTTCGTATTTTTTATCCGGAGTTTTAGTTGGGTTCGTATTTTTACCCGGAGTTTTAGTTGGGTTCGTATTTTTACCCGGAGTTTTAGTTGGGTTCGTATTTTTTACCCGGAGTTTTAGTTGGGTTCGTATTTTTTACCCGGAGTTTTAGTTGGGTTCGTATTTTTACCCGGAGTTTTAGTTGGGTTCGCATTTTTACCCGGAGTTTTAGTTGGGTTCGTATTTTTTACCCGGAGTTTTAGTTGGGTTCGTATTTTACCCGGAGTTTTAGTTGGGTTCGTATTTTGACCCGGAGTTTTAGTTGGGTTCGTATTTTTTACCCGGACTTATTAGTTGGGTTAGTATTTTTGCCCGGAGTTTTAGTTGGGTTCGTATTTTTTTACCCGGAGTTTTAGTTGGGTTCTAACTGTTACCCGGACTTTTTTGTTTGGTTCGTATTTTTTACCCGGAGTTTTAGTTGGGTTCGTAATTTTACCCGCACTTTTTAGTTGGGTTCGTAATTTTACCCGGAGTTTTAGTTGGGTTCGTAATTTTACCCGGAGTTTTAGTTGGGTTCGGAATTTTACCCGGAGTTTTAGTTGGGTTCGTAATTTTACCCGGAGTTTTACTTGGGTTCGTAATTTTACCCGGACTTTTTAGTTGGGTTCGTATTTTTTACCCGGACTTTTAGTTGGGTTCGTAATTTTACCCGGAGTTTTAGTTGGGTTCGTAATTTTACCCGGAGTTTTAGTTGGGTTCGTAATTTTTACCCGGACTTTTTAGTTGGGTTAGTATTTTTGCCCGGAGTTTTAGTTGGGTTCGTATTTTTTTACCCGGAGTTTTAGTTGGGTTCTAAATATTACCCGGACTTTTTTGTTTGGTTCGTATTTTTTACCCGGAGTTTTAGTTGGGTTCGTAATTTTACCCGCACTTTTTAGTTGGGTTCGTAATTTTACCCGGAGTTTTAGTTGGGTTCGTAATTTTACCCGGAGTTTTAGTTGGGTTCGTAATTTTACCCGGAGTTTTAGTTGGGTTCGTAATTTTACCCGGAGTTTTAGTTGGGTTAGTAATTTTACCCGGACTTTTTATTTGGGTTCGTAATTTTACCCGGACTTTTTAGTTGGGTTCGTAATTTTACCCGGAGTTTTAGTTGGGTTCGTAATTTTACCCGGAGTTTTACTTGGGTTCGTAATTTTACCCGGACTTTTTATTTGGGTTCGTATTTTTTACCCGGACTTTTTGTTGGGTTCGTAATTTTACCCGGAGTTTTAGTTGGGTTCGTAATTTTACCCGGAGTTTTAGTTGGGTTCGTAATTTTACCCGGAGTTTTAGTTGGGTTCGTAATTTTACCCGGAGTTTTAGTTGGGTTCGTAATTTTACCCGGACTTTTTATTTGGGTTCGTAATTTTACCCGGACTGTTTAGTTGGGTTCGTAATTTTACCCGGAGTTTTAGTTGGGTTCGTAATTTTACCCGGAGTTTTACTTGGGTTCGTAATTTTACCCGGAGTTTTAGTTGGGTTCGTAATTTTACCCGGAGTTTTAGTTGGGTTCTAAATGTTACCCGGACTTTTTTGTTTAATTCGTATTTTTTACCCGGAGTTTTAGTTGGGTTCGCAATTTTACCCGGACTTTTTAGTTGGGTTCGTAATTTTACCCGGAGTTTTAGTTGGGTTCGTAATTTTACCCCGAGTTTTAGTTGGGTTCGTAATTTTACCCGGAGTTTTAGTTGGGTTCGTAATTTTACCCGGAGTTTTAGTTGGGTTCGTAATTTTACCCGGACTTTTTAGTTGGGTTCGTATTTTTTACCCGGACTTTTAGTTGGGTTCGTAATTTTACCCGGAGTTTTAGTTGGGTTCGTAATTTTACCCGGAGTTTTAGTTGAGTTCGTAATTTTACCCGGACTTTTTAGTTGGGTTCGTGTTTTTTACCCGGACTTTTAGTTGGGTTCGTAATTTTACCCGGAGTTTTAGTTGGGTTCGTAATTTTACCCGGAGTTTTACTTGGGTTCGTAATTTTACCCGGACTTTTTAGTTGGGTTCGTATTTTTTACCCGGAGTTTTAGTTGGGTTCGTAATTTTACCCGGACGTTTTAGTTGGGTTCGTATTTTTTACCCGGACTTTTAGTTGGGTTCGTAATTTTACCCGGAGTTTTAATTGTGTTGGTAATTTTACCCGGAGTTTTAGTTGGGTTCATATTTTTTACCGGACTTTTTAGTTGGGTTCGTATTTTTTACCCGGAGTTTTAGTTGGGTTCGTATTCTTTACCCGGAGTTTTAGTTGGGTTCGTATTTTTACCCGGAGTTTTAGTTGGGTTCGTATTTTTACCCGGAGTTTTAGTTGGGTTCGTATTTTTTACCCGGAGTTTTAGTTGGGTTCGTATTTTACCCGGAGTTTTAGTTGGGTTCGTATTTTGACCCGGAGTTTTAGTTGGGTTCGTATTTTTTACCCGGACTTTTTAGTTGGGTTAGTATTTTTGCCCGGAGTTTTAGTTGGGTTCGTATTTTTTTACCCGGAGTTTTAGTTGGGTTCTAACTGTTACCCGGACTTTTTTGTTTGGTTCGTATTTTTTACCCGGAGTTTTAGTTGGGTTCGTAATTTTACCCGCACTTTTTAGTTGGGTTCGTAATTTTACCCGGAGTTTTAGTTGGGTTCGTAATTTTACCCGGAGTTTTAGTTGGGTTCGTAATTTTACCCGGAGTTTTAGTTGGGTTCGTAATTTTACCCGGAGTTTTACTTGGGTTCGTAATTTTACCCGGACTTTTTAGTTGGGTTCGTATTTTTTACCCGGACTTTTAGTTGGGTTCGTAATTTTACCCGGAGTTTTAGTTGGGTTCGTAATTTTACCCGGAGTTTTAGGTGGGTTCGTAATTTTACCCGGACTTTTTAGTTGGGTTCGTATTTTTTACCCGGACTTTTAGTTGGGTTCTTAATTTTACCCGGACTTTTTAGTTGGGTTCGTATTTTTTACCCGGACTTTTAGTTGGGTTCGTAATTTTACCCGGACTTTTTAGTTGGGTTCGTGTTTTTTACCCGGACTTTTAGTTGGGTTCGTAATTTTACCCGGAGTTTTAGTTGGGTTCGTAATTTTACCCGGAGTTTTACTTGGGTTCGTAATTTTACCCGGACTTTTTAGTTGGGTTCGTATTTTTACCCGGAGTTTTAGTTGGGTTCGTAATTTTACCCGGACGTTTTAGTTGGGTTCGTATTTTTTACCCGGACTTTTAGTTGGGTTCGTAATTTTACCCGGAGTTTTAGTTGTGTTGGTAATTTTACCCGGAGTTTTAGTTAGGTTCATATTTTTTACCGGACTTTTTAGTTGGGTTCGTAATTTTACCCGGACTTTTTATTTGGGTTCGTAATTTTACCCGGACTGTTTAGTTGGGTTCGTAATTTTACCCGGAGTTTTAGTTGGGTTCGTAATTTTACCCGGAGTTTTACTTGGGTTCGTAATTTTACCCGGACTATTTAGTTGGGTTCGTATTTTTTACCCGGATTTTTAGTTGGGTTCGTAATTTTACCCGGACTTTTTAGTTGGGTTCGTATTTTTTACCCGGACTTTTAGTTGGGTTCGTAATTTTACCCGGAGTTTTAGTTGGGTTCGTAATTTTACCCGGAGTTTCACTTGGGTTCGTAATTTTACCCGGACTTTTTAGTTGGGTTCGTATTTTTTACCCGGACTTTTAGTTGGGTTCGTAATTTTACCCGGACTTTTTAGTTGGGTTCGTGTTTTTTACCCGGACTTTTAGTTGGGTTCGTAATTTTACCCGGAGTTTTAGTTGGGTTCGTAATTTTACCCGGAGTTTTACTTGGGTTCGTAATTTTACCCGGACTTTTTAGTTGGGTTCGTATTTTTTACCCGGAGTTTTAGTTGGGTTCGTAATTTTACCCGGACGTTTTAGTTGGGTTCGTATTTTTTACCCGGACTTTTAGTTGGGTTCGTAATTTTACCCGGAGTTTTAGTTGTGTTTGTAATTTTACCCGGAGTTTTAGTTGGGTTCATATTTTTTACCGGACTTTTTAGTTGGGTTCGTATTTTTTACCCGGAGTTTTAGTTGGGTTCGTATTCTTTACCCGGAGTTTTAGTTGGGTTCGTATTTTTACCCGGAGTTTTAGTTGGGTTCGTATTTTTACCCGGAGTTTTAGTTGGGTTCGTATTTTTTACCCGGAGTTTTAGTTGGGTTCGTATTTTACCCGGAGTTTTAGTTGGGTTCGTATTTTGACCCGGAGTTTTAGTTGGGTTCGTATTTTTTACCCGGACTTTTTAGTTGGGTTAGTATTTTTGCCCGGAGTTTTTGTTGGGTTCGTATTTTTTTACCCGGAGTTTTAGTTGGGTTCTAACTGTTACCCGGACTTTTTTGTTTGGTTCGTATTTTTTACCCGGAGTTTTAGTTGGGTTCGTAATTTTACCCGCACTTTTTAGTTGGGTTCGTAATTTTACCCGGAGTTTTAATTGGGTTCGTATCTTTTACCCGGAGTTTTAGTTGGGTTCGTAGTTTTACCCGGAGTTTTAGTTGTGTTGGTAATTTTACCCGGAGTTTTAGTTGGGTTCATATTTTTACCGGACTTTTTAGTTGGGTTCGTATTTTTTACCCGGAGTTTTAGTTGGGTTCGTATTTTTTATCCGGAGTTTTAGTTGGGTTCGTATTTTTACCCGGAGTTTTAGTTGGGTTCGTATTTTTACCCGGAGTTTTAGTTGGGTTCGTATTTTTTACCCGTAGTTTTAGTTGGGTTCGTATTTTTTACCCGGAGTTTTAGTTGGGTTCGTATTTTTACCCGGAGTTTTAGTTGGGTTCGCATTTTTACCCGGAGTTTTAGTTGGGTTCGTATTTTTTACCCGGAGTTTTAGTTGGGTTCGTATTTTACCCGGAGTTTTAGTTGGGTTCGTATTTTGACCCGGAGTTTTAGTTGGGTTCGTATTTTTTACCCGGACTTTTTAGTTGGGTTAGTATTTTTGCCCGGAGTTTTAGTTGGGTTCGTATTTTTTTACCCGGAGTTTTAGTTGGGTTCTAACTGTTACCCGGACTTTTTTGTTTGGTTCGTATTTTTTACCCGGAGTTTTAGTTGGGTTCGTAATTTTACCCGCACTTTTTAGTTGGGTTCGTAATTTTACCCGGAGTTTTAGTTGGGTTCGTAATTTTACCCGGAGTTTTAGTTGGGTTCGGAATTTTACCCGGAGTTTTAGTTGGGTTCGTAATTTTACCCGGAGTTTTACTTGGGTTCGTAATTTTACCCGGACTTTTTAGTTGGGTTCGTATTTTTTACCCGGACTTTTAGTTGGGTTCGTAATTTTACCCGGAGTTTTAGTTGGGTTCGTAATTTTACCCGGAGTTTTAGTTGGGTTCGTAATTTTTACCCGGACTTTTTAGTTGGGTTAGTATTTTTGCCCGGAGTTTTAGTTGGGTTCGTATTTTTTTACCCGGAGTTTTAGTTGGGTTCTAAATATTACCCGGACTTTTTTGTTTGGTTCGTATTTTTTACCCGGAGTTTTAGTTGGGTTCGTAATTTTACCCGCACTTTTTAGTTGGGTTCGTAATTTTACCCGGAGTTTTAGTTGGGTTCGTAATTTTACCCGGAGTTTTAGTTGGGTTCGTAATTTTACCCGGAGTTTTAGTTGGGTTCGTAATTTTACCCGGAGTTTTAGTTGGGTTAGTAATTTTACCCGGACTTTTTATTTGGGTTCGTAATTTTACCCGGACTTTTTAGTTGGGTTCGTAATTTTACCCGGAGTTTTAGTTGGGTTCGTAATTTTACCCG
Organism: Melinopterus prodromus; assembly: GCA_964023965.1. Lineage (NCBI taxonomy): Eukaryota > Metazoa > Arthropoda > Insecta > Coleoptera > Scarabaeidae > Melinopterus > Melinopterus prodromus. The sequence continues at coordinate 27,091 of CAXIES010000608.1, read as the reverse complement.
GAGTTTTACTTGGGTTCGTAATTTTACCCGGACTTTTTATTTGGGTTCGTATTTTTTACCCGGACTTTTTGTTGGGTTCGTAATTTTACCCGGAGTTTTAGTTGGGTTCGTAATTTTACCCGGAGTTTTAGTTGGGTTCGTAATTTTACCCGGAGTTTTAGTTGGGTTCGTAATTTTACCCGGAGTTTTAGTTGGGTTCGTAATTTTACCCGGACTTTTTATTTGGGTTCGTAATTTTACCCGGACTGTTTAGTTGGGTTCGTAATTTTACCCGGAGTTTTAGTTGGGTTCGTAATTTTACCCGGAGTTTTACTTGGGTTCGTAATTTTACCCGGAGTTTTAGTTGTGTTCGTAATTTTACCCGGAGTTTTAGTTGGGTTCTAAATGTTACCCGGACTTTTTTGTTTAATTCGTATTTTTTACCCGGAGTTTTAGTTGGGTTCGCAATTTTACCCGGACTTTTTAGTTGGGTTCGTAATTTTACCCGGAGTTTTAGTTGGGTTCGTAATTTTACCCCGAGTTTTAGTTGGGTTCGTAATTTTACCCGGAGTTTTAGTTGGGTTCGTAATTTTACCCGGAGTTTTACTTGGGTTCGTAATTTTACCCGGACTTTTTAGTTGGGTTCGTATTTTTTACCCGGACTTTTAGTTGGGTTCGTAATTTTACCCGGAGTTTTAGTTGGGTTCGTAATTTTACCCGGAGTTTTAGTTGAGTTCGTAATTTTACCCGGACTTTTTAGTTGGGTTCGTGTTTTTTACCCGGACTTTTAGTTGGGTTCGTAATTTTACCCGGAGTTTTAGTTGGGTTCGTAATTTTACCCGGAGTTTTACTTGGGTTCGTAATTTTACCCGGACTTTTTAGTTGGGTTCGTATTTTTTACCCGGAGTTTTAGTTGGGTTCGTAATTTTACCCGGACGTTTTAGTTGGGTTCGTATTTTTTACCCGGACTTTTAGTTGGGTTCGTAATTTTACCCGGAGTTTTAGTTGTGTTGGTAATTTTACCCGGAGTTTTAGTTGGGTTCATATTTTTTACCGGACTTTTTAGTTGGGTTCGTATTTTTTACCCGGAGTTTTAGTTGGGTTCGTATTCTTTACCCGGAGTTTTAGTTGGGTTCGTATTTTTACCCGGAGTTTTAGTTGGGTTCGTATTTTTACCCGGAGTTTTAGTTGGGTTCGTATTTTTTACCCGGAGTTTTAGTTGGGTTCGTATTTTACCCGGAGTTTTAGTTGGGTTCGTATTTTGACCCGGAGTTTTAGTTGGGTTCGTATTTTTTACCCGGACTTTTTAGTTGGGTTAGTATTTTTGCCCGGAGTTTTAGTTGGGTTCGTATTTTTTTACCCGGAGTTTTAGTTGGGTTCTAACTGTTACCCGGACTTTTTTGTTTGGTTCGTATTTTTTACCCGGAGTTTTAGTTGGGTTCGTAATTTTACCCGCACTTTTTAGTTGGGTTCGTAATTTTACCCGGAGTTTTAGTTGGGTTCGTAATTTTACCCGGAGTTTTAGTTGGGTTCGTAATTTTACCCGGAGTTTTAGTTGGGTTCGTAATTTTACCCGGAGTTTTACTTGGGTTCGTAATTTTACCCGGACTTTTTAGTTGGGTTCGTATTTTTTACCCGGACTTTTAGTTGGGTTCGTAATTTTACCCGGAGTTTTAGTTGGGTTCGTAATTTTACCCGGAGTTTTAGGTGGGTTCGTAATTTTACCCGGACTTTTTAGTTGGGTTCGTATTTTTTACCCGGACTTTTAGTTGGGTTCTTAATTTTACCCGGACTTTTTAGTTGGGTTCGTATTTTTTACCCGGACTTTTAGTTGGGTTCGTAATTTTACCCGGACTTTTTAGTTGGGTTCGTGTTTTTTACCCGGACTTTTAGTTGGGTTCGTAATTTTACCCGGAGTTTTAGTTGGGTTCGTAATTTTACCCGGAGTTTTACTTGGGTTCGTAATTTTACCCGGACTTTTTAGTTGGGTTCGTATTTTTTACCCGGAGTTTTAGTTGGGTTCGTAATTTTACCCGGACGTTTTAGTTGGGTTCGTATTTTTTACCCGGACTTTTAGTTGGGTTCGTAATTTTACCCGGAGTTTTAGTTGTGTTGGTAATTTTACCCGGAGTTTTAGTTAGGTTCATATTTTTTACCGGACTTTTTAGTTGGGTTCGTATTTTTTACCCGGAGTTTTAGTTGGGTTCGTATTCTTTACCCGGAGTTTTAGTTGGGTTCGTATTTTTACCCGGAGTTTTAGTTGGGTTCGTATTTTTACCCGGAGTTTTAGTTGGGTTCGTATTTTTTACCCGGAGTTTTAGTTGGGTTCGTATTTTACCCGGAGTTTTAGTTGGGTTCGTATTTTGACCCGGAGTTTTAGTTGGGTTCGTATTTTTTACCCGGACTTTTTAGTTGGGTTAGTATTTTTGCCCGGAGTTTTAGTTGGGTTCGTATTTTTTTACCCGGAGTTTTAGTTGGGTTCTAACTGTTACCCGGACATTTTTGTTTGGTTCGTATTTTTTACCCGGAGTTTTAGTTGGGTTCGTAATTTTACCCGCACTTTTTAGTTGGGTTCGTAATTTTACCCGGAGTTTTAGTTGGGTTCGTAATTTTACCCGGAGTTTTAGTTGGGTTCGTAATTTTACCCGGAGTTTTAGTTGGGTTCGTAATTTTACCCGGAGTTTTACTTGGGTTCGTAATTTTACCCGGACTTTTTAGTTGGGTTCGTATTTTTTACCCGGACTTTTAGTTGGGTTCGTAATTTTACCCGGAGTTTTAGTTGGGTTCGTAATTTTACCCGGAGTTTTAGTTGGGTTCGTAATTTTTACCCGGACTTTTTAGTTGGGTTAGTATTTTTGCCCGGAGTTTTAGTTGGGTTCGTATTTTTTTACCCGGAGTTTTAGTTGGGTTCTAAATATTACCCGGACTTTTTTGTTTGGTTCGTATTTTTTACCCGGAGTTTTAGTTGGGTTCGTAATTTTACCCGCACTTTTTAGTTGGGTTCGTAATTTTACCCGGAGTTTTAGTTGGGTTCGTAATTTTACCCGGAGTTTTAGTTGGGTTCGTAATTTTACCCGGAGTTTTAGTTGGGTTCGTAATTTTACCCGGAGTTTTAGTTGGGTTAGTAATTTTACCCGGACTTTTTATTTGGGTTCGTAATTTTACCCGGACTTTTTAGTTGGGTTCGTAATTTTACCCGGAGTTTTAGTTGGGTTCGTAATTTTACCCGGAGTTTTACTTGGGTTCGTAATTTTACCCGGACTTTTTATTTGGGTTCGTATTTTTTACCCGGACTTTTTGTTGGGTTCGTAATTTTACCCGGAGTTTTAGTTGGGTTCGTAATTTTACCCGGAGTTTTAGTTGGGTTCGTAATTTTACCCGGAGTTTTAGTCGGGTTCGTAATTTTACCCGGAGTTTTAGTTGGGTTCGTAATTTTACCCGGAGTTTTACTTGGGTTCGTAATTTTACCCGGAGTTTTACTTGGGTTCGTAATTTTACCCGGAGTTTTAGTTGGGTTCGTAATTTTACCCGGAGTTTTAGTTGGGTTCGTAATTTTACCCGGAGTTTTAGTTGGGTTCGGAATCTTACCCGGAGTTTTAGTTGGGTTAGTAATTTTACCCGGACTTTTTATTTGGGTTCGTAATTTTACCCGGACTTTTTAGTTGGGTTCGTAATTTTACCCGGAGTTTTAGTTGGGTTCGTAATTTTACCGGGAGTTTTACTTGGGTTCGTAATTTTACCCGGACTTTTTATTTGGGTTCGTATTTTTTACCCGGACTTTTTGTTGGGTTCGTAATTTTACCCGGAGTTTTAGTTGGGTTCGTAATTTTACCCGGAGTTTTAGTTGGGTTCGTAATTTTACCCGGAGTTTTAGTTGGGTTCGTAATTTTACCCGGAGTTTTAGTTGGGTTCGTAATTTTACCCGGAGTTTTACTTGGGTTCGTAATTTTACCCGGAGTTTTACTTGGGTTCGTAATTTTACCCGGAGTTTTAGTTGGGTTCGTAATTTTACCCGGAGTTTTAGTTGGGTTCGTAATTTTACCCGGAGTTTTAGTTGGGTTCGGAATTTTACCCGGAGTTTTAGTTGGGTTAGTAATTTTACCCGGACTTTTTATTTGGGTTCGTAATTTTACCCGGACTTTTTAGTTGGGTTCGTAATTTTACCCGGAGTTTTAGTTGGGTTCGTAATTTTACCCGGAGTTTTACTTGGGTTCGTAATTTTACCCGGACTTTTTATTTGGGTTCGTATTTTTTACCCGGACTTTTTGTTGGGTTCGTAATTTTACCCGGAGTTTTAGTTGGGTTCGTAATTTTACCCGGAGTTTTAGTTGGGTTCGTAATTTTACCCGGAGTTTTAGTTGGGTTCGTAATTTTACCCGGAGTTTTAGTTGGGTTCGTAATTTTACCCGGAGTTTTACTTGGGTTCGTAATTTTACCCGGAGTTTTACTTGGGTTCGTAATTTTACCCGGAGTTTTAGTTGGGTTCGTAATTTTACCCGGAGTTTTAGTTGGGTTCTAAATGTTACCCGGACTTTTTTGTTTGGTTCGTATTTTTTACCCGGAGTTTTAGTTGGGTTCGCAATTTTACCCGGACTTTTTAGTTGGGTTCGTAATTTTACCCGGAGTTTTAGTTGGGTTCGTAATTTACCCCGAGTTTTAGTTGGGTTCGTAATTTTACCCGGAGTTTTAGTTGGGTTCGTAATTTTACCCGGAGTTTTAGTTGGGTTCGTAATTTTACCCGGACTTTTTAGTTGGGTTCGTATTTTTTACCCGGACTTTTAGTTGGGTTCGTAATTTTACCCGGAGTTTTAGTTGGGTTCGTAATTTTACCCGGAGTTTTAGTTGAGTTCGTAATTTTACCCGGAGTTTTAGTTGGGTTCGTAATTTTACCCGGACTTTTTATTTGGGTTCGTAATTTTACCCGGACTGTTTAGTTGGGTTCGTAATTTTACCCGGAGTTTTAGTTGGGTTCGTAATTTTACCCGGAGTTTTACTTGGGTTCGTAATTTTACCCGGAGTTTTAGTTGGGTTCGTAATTTTACCCGGAGTTTTAGTTGGGTTCTAAATGTTACCCGGACTTTTTTGTTTAATTCGTATTTTTTACCCGGAGTTTTAGTTGGGTTCGCAATTTTACCCGGACTTTTTAGTTGGGTTCGTAATTTTACCCGGAGTTTTAGTTGGGTTCGTAATTTTACCCCGAGTTTTAGTTGGGTTCGTAATTTTACCCGGAGTTTTAGTTGGGTTCGTAATTTTACCCGGAGTTTTAGTTGGGTTCGTAATTTTACCCGGACTTTTTAGTTGGGTTCGTATTTTTTACCCGGACTTTTAGTTGGGTTCGTAATTTTACCCGGAGTTTTAGTTGGGTTCGTAATTTTACCCGGAGTTTTAGTTGAGTTCGTAATTTTACCCGGAGTTTTAGTTGGGTTCGTAATTTTACCCGGACTTTTTATTTGGGTTCGTAATTTTACCCGGACTGTTTAGTTGGGTTCGTAATTTTACCCGGAGTTTTAGTTGGGTTCGTAATTTTACCCGGAGTTTTACTTGGGTTCGTAATTTTACCCGGACTTTTTAGTTGGGTTCGTATTTTTTACCCGGATTTTTAGTTGGGTTCGTAATTTTACCCGGACTTTTTAGTTGGGTTCGTATTTTTTACCCGGACTTTTAGTTGGGTTCGTAATTTTACCCGGAGTTTTAGTTGGGTTCGTAATTTTACCCGGAGTTTCACTTGGGTTCGTAATTTTACCCGGACTTTTTAGTTGGGTTCGTATTTTTTACCCGGACTTTTAGTTGGGTTCGTAATTTTACCCGGACTTTTTAGTTGGGTTCGTGTTTTTTACCCGGACTTTTAGTTGGGTTCGTAATTTTACCCGGAGTTTTAGTTGGGTTCGTAATTTTACCCGGAGTTTTACTTGGGTTCGTAATTTTACCCGGACTTTTTAGTTGGGTTCGTATTTTTTACCCGGAGTTTTAGTTGGGTTCGTAATTTTACCCGGACGTTTTAGTTGGGTTCGTATTTTTTACCCGGACTTTTAGTTGGGTTCGTAATTTTACCCGGAGTTTTAGTTGTGTTGGTAATTTTACCCGGAGTTTTAGTTGGGTTCATATTTTTTACCGGACTTTTTAGTTGGGTTCGTATTTTTTACCCGGAGTTTTAGTTGGCTTCGTATTCTTTACCCGGAGTTTTAGTTGGGTTCGTATTTTTACCCGGAGTTTTAGTTGGGTTCGTATTTTTACCCGGAGTTTTAGTTGGGTTCGTATTTTTTACCCGGACTTTTTAGTTGGGTTAGTCTTTTTGCCCGGAGTTTTACTTGGGTTCGTATTTTTTACCCGGAGTTTTAGTTGGGTTCGTATTTTATACCCGGAGTTTTAGTTGGGTTCGTATTTTTACCCGGAGTTTTAGTTGGGTTCGTATTTTTACCCGGAGTTTTAGTTAGGTTCGTATTTTTTACCCGGAGTTTTAGTTGGGTTCGTATTTTTATCCGGAGTTTTAGTTGGGTTCGTATTTTTGCCCGGAGTTTTAGTTGGGTTCGTATTTTTTTACCCGGAGTTTTAGTTGGGTTCAAAATGTTACCCGGACTTTTTCGTTTGGTTCGTATTTTTTACCCGGAGTTTTAGTTGGGTTCGTAATTTTACCCGCACTTTTTACTTGGGTTCTTAATTTTACCCGGAGTTTTAGTTGGGTTTGTAATTTTACCCGGAGTTTTAGTTGGGTTCGTAATCTTACCGGAGTTTTAGTTGGGTTCGTAATTTTACCCGGAGTTTTACTTGGGTTCGTAATTTTACCCGGACTTTTTAGTTGGGTTCGTATTTTTTACCCGGACTTTTAGTTGGGTTCGTAATTTTACCCGGAGTTTTAGTTGGGTTCGTAATTTTACCCGGAGTTTTAGTTGGGTTCGTAATTTTACCCGGAGTTTTACTTGGGTTCGTAATTTTACCCGGAGTTTTACTTGGGTTCGTAATTTTACCCGGAGTTTTAGTTGGGTTCGTAATTTTACCCGGAGTTTTAGTTGGGTTCGTAATTTTACCCGGACTTTTTAGATGGGTTCGTATTTTTTACCCGGACTATTAGTTGGGTTCGTAATTTTACCCGGAGTTTTAGTTGGGTTCGTAATTTTACCCGGAGTTTTAGTTGAGTTCGTAATTTTACCCGGAGTTTTAGTTGGGTTCGTAATTTTACCCGCACTTTTTAGTTGGGTTCGTAATTTTACCCGGAGTTTTAGTTGGGTTCGTAATTTTACCCGGAGTTTTAGTTGGGTTCGTAATTTTACCCGGAGTTTTAGTTGGGTTCGTAATTTTACCCGGAGTTTTACTTGGGTTCGTAATTTTACCAGGACTTTTTAGTTGGGTTCGTATTTTTTACCCGGACTTTTAGTTGGGTTCGTAATTTTACCCGGAGTTTTAGTTGGGTTCGTAATTTTACCCGGAGTTTTAGTTGGGTTCGTAATTTTAACCGGAGTTTTACTTGGGTTCGTAATTTTACCCGGAGTTTTAGTTGGGTTCGTAATTTTACCCGGAGTTTTAGTTGGGTTCGTATTTTTTACCCGGACTTTTAGTTGGGTTCGTAATTTTACCCGGAGTTTTAGTTGGGTTCGTATTTTTTACCCGGAGTTTTAGTTGGGTTCGTATTTTTTACCCGGAGTTTTAGTTGGGTTCGTATTTTTACCCGGAGTTTTAGTTGTGTTGGTAATTTTACCCGGAGTTTTAGTTGGGTTCATATTTTTTACCGGACTTTTTAGTTGGGTTCGTATTTTTTACCCGGAGTTTTAGTTGGGTTCGTATTTTTTACGCGGAGTTTTAGTTGGGTTCGTATTTTTACCCGGAGTTTTAGTTGGGTTCGTATTTTTACCCGGAGTTTTAGTTGGGTTCGTATTTTTTACACGGACTTTTTAGTTGGGTTAGTATTTTTGCCCGGAGTTTTAGTTCGGTTCGTATTTTTACCCGGAGTTTTAGTTGGATCCGTATTTTTACCCGGAGTTTTAGTTGGGTCCGTATTTTTTACCCGGAGTTTTAGTTGGGTTCGTATTTTTACCCGGAGTTTTAGTTGGGTTCGTATTTTTACCCGGAGTTTTAGTTGGGTTCGTATTTTTTACCCGGACTTTTTAGTTGGGTTAGTATTTTTGCCCGGAGTTTTAGTTGGGTTCGTATTTTTTTACCCGGAGTTTTAGTTGGGTTCTAAATGTTACCCGGACCTTTTTGTTTGGTTCGTATTTTTTACCCGGAGTTTTAGTTGGGTTCGTAATTTTACCCGGACTTTTTAGTTGGGTTCGTAATTTTACCCGGAGTTTTAGTTGGGTTCGTATTTTTACCCGGAGTTTTAGTTGTGTTGGTAATTTTACCCGGACTTTTAGTTGGGTTCGTAATTTTACCCGGAGTTTTAGTTGGGTTCGTAATTTTACCCGGAGTTTTAGTTGAGTTCGTAATTTTACCCGGAGTTTTAGTTGGGTTCGTAATTTTACCCGGACTTTTTATTTGGGTTCGTAATTTTACCCGGACTGTTTAGTTGGGTTCGTAATTTTACCCGGAGTTTTAGTTGGGTTCGTAATTTTACCCGGAGTTTTACTTGGGTTCGTAATTTTACCCGGACTTTTTAGTTGGGTTCGTATTTTTTACCCGGACTTTTAGTTGGGTTCGTAATTTTACCCGGACTTTTTAGTTGGGTTCGTATTTTTTACCCGGACTTTTAGTTGGGTTCGTAATTTTACCCGGAGTTTTAGTTGGGTTCGTAATTTTACCCGGTGTTTCACTTGGGTTCGTAATTTTACCCGGACTTTTTAGTTGGGTTCGTATTTTTTACCCGGACTTTTAGTTGGGTTCGTAATTTTACCCGGACTTTTTAGTTGGGTTCGTATTTTTTACCCGGACTTTTAGTTGGGTTCGTAATTTTACCCGGAGTTTTAGTTGGGTTCGTAATTTTACCCGGAGTTTTACTTGGGTTCGTAATTTTACCCGGACTTTTTAGTTGGGTTCGTATTTTTTACCCGGAGTTTTAGTTGGGTTCGTAATTTTACCCGGACGTTTTAGTTGGGTTCGTAATTTTACCCGGACTTTTAGTTGGGTTCGTAATTTTACCCGGAGTTTTAGTTGTGTTCGTAATTTTACCCGGAGTTTTAATTGGGTTCGTATCTTTTACCCGGAGTTTTACTTGGGTTCGTAGTTTTACCCGGAGTTTTAGTTGGGTTGGTAATTTTACCCGGAGTTTTAGTTGGGTTCGTAATTTTTACCGGACTTTTTAGTTGGGTTCGTATTTTTTACCCGGACTTTTAGTTGGGTTCGTAATTTTACCCGGAGTTTTAGTTGGGTTCGTAATTTTACCCGGAGTTTTAGTTGGGTTCGTATTTTTACCCGGAGTTTTAGTTTGGTTCGTATTTTTTACCCGGACTTTTTAGTTGGGTTAGTATTTTTGCCCAGAGTTTTTAGTTGGGTTCGTATTTTTTACCCGGAGTTTTTAGTTGGGTTCGTATTTTTTACCCGGAGTTTTAGTTGGGTTCGTAATTTTACCCGGAGTTTTAGTTGGGTTCGTATTTTTTACCCGGACTTTTAGTTGGGTTCGTATTTTTACCCGGAGTTTTAGTTGGGTTCGTATTTTTACCCGGACTTTTTAGTTGGGTTCGTAATTTTACCCGGACTTTTTAGTTGGGTTCGTAATTTTACCCGGAGTTTTAGTTGGGTTCGTAATTTTACCCGGAGTTTTAGTTGGGTTCGTAATTTTACCCGGACTTTTAGTTGGGTTCGTAATTTTACCCGGAGTTTTAGTTGGGTTCGTAATTTTACCCGGAGTTTTAGTTGAGTTCGTAATTTTACCCGGAGTTTTAGTTGGGTTCGTATTTTTACCCGGAGTTTTAGTTGGGTTCGTAATTTTACCCGGACTGTTTAGTTGGGTTCGTAATTTTACCCGGAGTTTTAGTTGGGTTCGTAATTTTACCCGGAGTTTTACTTGGGTTCGTAATTTTACCCGGACTTTTTAGTTGGGTTCGTATTTTTTACCCGGACTTTTAGTTGGGTTCGTAATTTTACCCGGACTTTTTAGTTGGGTTCGTATTTTTTACCCGCACTTTTTAGTTGGGTTCGTAATTTTACCCGGAGTTTTAGTTGGGTTCGTAATTTTACCCGGAGTTTTAGTTGGGTTCGTAATTTTACCCGGAGTTTTAGTTGGGTTCGTAATTTTACCCGGAGTTTTACTTGGGTTCGTAATTTTACCCGGACTTTTTAGTTGGGTTCGTATTTTTTACCCGGACTTTTAGTTGGGTTCGTAATTTTACCCGGAGTTTTAGTTGGGTTCGTAATTTTACCCGGAGTTTTACTTGGGTTCGTAATTTTACCCGGACTTTTTAGTTGGGTTCGTATTTTTTACCCGGAGTTTTAGTTGGGTTCGTAATTTTACCCGGACGTTTTAGTTGGGTTCGTATTTTTTACCCGGACTTTTAGTTGGGTTCGTAATTTTACCCGGAGTTTTAGTTGGGTTCGTATTTTTTACCCGGAGTTTTAATTGGGTTCGTATCTTTTACCCGGAGTTTTAGTTGGGTTCGTAGTTTTACCCGGAGTTTTAGTTGTGTTGGTAATTTTACCCGGAGTTTTAGTTGGGTTCATATTTTTACCGGACTTTTTAGTTGGGTTCGTATTTTTTACCCGGAGTTTTAGTTGGGTTCGTATTTTTTACCCGGAGTTTTAGTTGGGTTCGTATTTTTACCCGGAGTTTTAGTTGGGTTCGTATTTTTACCCGGAGTTTTAGTTGGGTTCGTATTTTTACCCGGACTTTTTAGTTGGGTTAGTATTTTTGCCCGGAGTTTTAGTTGGGTTCGTATTTTTTACCCGGAGTTTTAGTTGGGTTCGTATTTTTACCCGGAGTTTTTAGTTGGGTTCGTAATTTTACCCGGAGTTTTTAGTTGGGTTCGTATTTTTTACCCGGACTTTTAGTTGGGTTCGTAATTTTACCCGGACTTTTTAGTTGGGTTCGTATTTTTTACCCGGACTTTTAGTTGGGTTCGTAATTTTACCCGGAGTTTTAGTTGGGTTCGTAATTTTACCCGGAGTTTCACTTGGGTTCGTAATTTTACCCGGACTTTTTAGTTGGGTTCGTATTTTTTACCCGGACTTTTAGTTGGGTTCGTAATTTTACCCGGACTTTTTAGTTGGGTTCGTATTTTTTACCCGGACTTTTAGTTGGGTTCGTAATTTTACCCGGAGTTTTAGTTGGGTTCGTAATTTTACCCGGAGTTTTAGTTGGGTTCGTAATTTTACCCGGAGTTTTAGTTGGGTTCGTAATTTTACCCGGACTTTTTAGTTGGGTTCGTATTTTTTACCCGGACCTTTAGTTGGGTTCGTAATTTTACCCGGAGTTTTAGTTGGGTTCGTAATTTTACCCGGAGTTTTAGTTGAGTTCGTAATTTTACCCGAAGTTTTAGTTGGGTTCGTAATTTTACCCGGACTTTTTAGTTGGGTTCGTAATTTTACCCGGACTTTTTAGTTGAGTTCGTAATTTTACCCGGACTTTTTAGTTGGGTTCGTAATTTTACACGGAGTTTTAGTTGGGTTCGTAATTTTACCCGGACTTTTTAGTTGGGTTCGAATTTTTTACCCGGACTTTTAGTTGGGTTCATAATTTTACCCGGAGTTTTAGTTGGGTTCGTAATTTTACCCGGACTTTTTAGTTGGGTTCGTATTTTTTACCCGGACTTTTAGTTGGGTTCGTAATTTTACCCGGAGTTTTAGTTGGGTTCGTAATTTTACCCGGAGTTTTAGTTGGGTTCGTAATTTTACCCGGAGTCTTGAGTTAATAGTTGGGTTCGTATTTTTACCCGGACTTTTAGTTGGGTTCGTAATTTTACCCGGAGTTTTAGTTGGGTTCCTATTTTTACCCGGAGTTTTAGTTGAGTTCGTATTTTTACCCGGAGTTTTAGTTGGGTTCGCATTTTTTACCCGGACTTTTTAGTTGGGTTAGTATTTTTGCCCGGAGTTTTAGTTGGGTTCGTATTTTTTTACCCGGAGTTTTAGTTGGGTTCTAAATGTTACCCGGACTTTTTTGTTTGGTTCGTATTTTTTACCCGGAGTTTTAGTTGGGTTCGTAATTTTACCCGGACTTTTTAGTTGGGTTCGTAATTTTACCCGGAGTTTTAGTTGGGTTCGTATTTTTACCCGGAGTTTTAGTTGTGTTGGTAATTTTACCCGGACTTTTAGTTGGGTTCGTAATTTTACCCGGAGTTTTAGTTGGGTTCGTAATTTTACCCGGAGTTTTAGTTGAGTTCGTAATTTTACCCGGAGTTTTATTTGGGTTCGTAATTTTACCCGGACTTTTTATTTGGGTTCGTAATTTTTCCCGGACTGTTTAGTTGGGTTCGTAATATTACCCGGAGTTTTAGTTGGGTTCGTAATTTTACCCGGAGTTTTACTTGTGTTGCGTTAGATGAAGAATTGTTCTTCTAGATATAAGTTCGACGGACCATAAATTAGATGCGACCTCTCACCAGTAAATATTTATTATGAATGAAGTTTTTATAAAAATAACATTAGCAGGTTTCTATGGTATGAACGGAAAATGGGAACTTGATATATAACATAAAATCTACCTGAAATATTTACATGGAAACACTAAACATACCGGCCCCTTTGAAAGGTATAGATAAACGAACTTTCAACAAATAAGAATTATTTACACATTTTTTTTTTTTTTAAAGCTATTCTAATGGTAACAAACATAATTTTGTTATCGCTCGTTTTATGACGCCTCCTTGAGTTCTGACGCTAGCAACACGCACTAAATTATCACTTCCAGGATGCACAGCTACCACACGCGCTAATTGCCATCTACATGGAGGTAGGTTGTCCTCTTTTACCACGACGAGCGCACCCTCAAGTACTTGGTTATCTTGAACCAATCGCCATTTGTTCCGTTGTTGAAGCGTGTTCAAGTACTCCTTCGACCAACGTCGCCAAAACTGATTTACCATTTCTTGTAATGTCTGGAATCTTTGACGGCAGTTATGTTGAAATTCTTCTATGCTTTCTTGTGGTAGGGCATTTATAGGACAACCAATTAGGAAGTGTCCAGGCGTTAGAGGCTCCAAGTCGTTAGGATCATTGGAAAGTGGTGTAATGGGTCGAGAATTTAAAATGGATTCTATTTGGGTAATGAATGTGTAAAATTCTTCAAATGTTAAGTGTGTATGATGTGTAAGTCTTTTCAAAAAATATTTCGTACTCTTAACCGAGGCTTCCCAAATTCCTCCAAAATGAGGTGATCTTGCTGGTATGAATTTCCAAATTATTTTGTTCTTTTGGAAAAATGAGTGTATAGAAGCTTTTGATATAATTTCACGTAGTTGATTATTAGCCCCTACAAATGTTTTTGCATTGTCAGAAATAATTGTTTTGCAAATTCCTCTTCTAGAGGTAAATCTTTTTAATGCATTTAAAAATGAATTTGATGTAAGGTCCGAAACTAATTCCAAGTGTATGGCCTTTGTGCTTAAACAAACAAAAATGCAAATATAGGATTTAATAATTTTTCTATTTCTTAATTTGCCGTCCTTCAAATCAAAAGGTCCAGCATAATCTAAACCTACAGAAGAAAAAACGCGATCTGGGGTTAACCTTGTGCTTGGTAACTCTCCCATTTGTTGATTCATGGGAGCTGGATTTGCTCTAAAGCAAGTTATGCATTTCCTTAAAACGCTGCGAACTGTTTCTCTGCCACATAAAGGCCAATATGTTTGTCTCACGCTTGATAATACCAACTGTGCTGCGGCATGAAGATTTCGGTGATGCTCATGTTTAATTATTAATGTTGTTAATGGGTGTTTAGAAGGAATAACAATTGGATGTTTCTGGTCAAATGTTAATAGAGATTTTTGAAGACGTCCTCCTACTCGGAGTATACCAGATCTATCAATAAATGGATTTAATGCACATAATTTACTTTGTCGATGTATTTGTTCTCCCCTTGAAAGTGCCTTTAATTCGTTTGTAAAATGTGCTCTCTGAACTAACTTAATAAGTGTAGTAGTTGCTCTATCTAACTCTGTTTTACTAAGTTCACTAATGGTTTTATTTTCCTTGTTCTTGCAGTTATAAAAAAATCTAAGTATATAAGCAGTTATTCTAAATAATTTGGATAAGCATGAATATCTAGTAAATATATGGTCATTGCTGAGAATGGTAGTTAAAGTAACGGTTTTGGTTTCCCTTAATTCAGTTAAATCTTTTAACTCAAAATGTTCTTTGGATGATAAGTCGTAATTTGAATTTATCAAATCAACAGAGCCCTCCCACCACAAATGAGATTGTATTAACTCATTTGGTGTAACACCTCGAGAAATGAGATCGGCGGGATTGTTTTTTGAATCAACATGATGCCAAGTTCCTTTAGTTAATTCTTGTATTTTAGCGACTCTATTGCCAACAAACGTTTTCAATCTTGAAGGTTCAGTTTGTATCCATGCTAAAACTATTGTTGAATCAGACCAATAATATATTTTGTTTATATTGATATCTAGTGCTGAAATAGTTTGACTCATAAGCTTACATAAAAGTACTGCACTACATAATTCTAAACGAGGTATCGTTACAGTTTTAATTGGAGACACTCGAGATTTTGCACAAATTAAACATATGGCAACATCGCCTTGTTCATTTTTCGATTTTAAGTAAACACATGCTCCGTATGCTACTAATGATGCATCGCTGAAACCATGTAATTCAATCAATTTATGTTTAGGTAGTAAAATACGTCTATGAATACTTATTTTATTTAAATCGTTTAGTTGAGATGCATATTCAATAAATTTATTTTTCAAATCAAATGGTAATTCTTCGTCCCAATCAAGATTCAATTTCCAAATCTGTTGTAAAATAATTTTTGCCGTTATAATTACTGGACCCACCAATCCTAAAGGGTCATATATCTTAGCGATATTTGATAGAATTTTTCGTTTTGTTACTTTTGAAAATTCAATCTTAAATGGACAATTATATACAAAAGTATCATGATGTGGATTCCATGTTATGCCTAGGGCGTTGCCTTGTTTTGGATCAGTGATTACGATATGTTCAATCTGGGAATTTTTACTTAAATTACTTAAGAGTTCTGGACAATTCGACATCCATTGCCTGAGTTCGAAACCAGCACTTCCCAAAATGTGTTGTAAGTTTTCTATTAATCTCTGAGCACTCTCATAATCAGTTGTTCCTGTTATTAAATTATCTACATAAAAGTCTTTAATAATTATTTTACTTTCTAATGGAAATTCTCTTTCACAATCTATTCCCGCTTGCTTTAAACATCGCGTTGATAAAAAACTTGCTGATGCTGTACCATAAGTTACAGTGTTTAACTGAAAATGTTTTAAATTTGTATCTGAGCTTTCGCGCCAAACAATTCGTTGTAAATCACGATGTGATGGGTGAATATTTATTTGACGGTACATTTTTGTAATATCTGCTAACATCATTATATTGTGTTTACGTGCTCGTGTGAGTATTGCAAAAAGACTATCCTGTATATTTGGACCTATTTTTAATATGTCATTTAGTGATAATCCTGACGACGTTTTACACGATGCGTCGAAAACTACTCTGCATTTAGTGGTTAAACTAGTTTCTTTTATTACACTGTGATGTGGTAAATAACATATTAAATCGGTATTTATACTTTTAGAGTTTTTTATTTCGGTCATATGACCAAGACTTTCGTATTCGTTCATAAATTTTTTGTATTGGTCATATAGAGAATTATTTTCCATTAATTTTCGTTCTACAGCAATAAATCTTTTAATTGCAATTATCTCTGAATTACCTAAATCTTTATAATTATCTCTTAATGGTAGTTTAACTATAAATCGACCTGTTTCATCTCTTTCATAATTATTACTAAAATATTTTTCACATTCTAGTTCTTCTTTTGATAAAATTGGTTGTTCATGACATTCTTCTATAATCCAAAATTTTTCTAAAGCATTTTGAATTTCTAATGTAGAAGTGAGACAAGTTGATTGGTTTAAATTAGATTGAATGTTTAAATATCCTGATAAAATCCATCCCAATTTAGTGTTTTGTAGAGTAGGTTGATTCTTTCCCAATTTAATTTGTCCACTCTGCAGTAGGTCAAGAAATATGCCTGCACCTAACAAAACATCAATTGGTCTAGAAATGTTGAATGTTTCATCAGATAATTTAATATTATCAGGAATTTTTAAACTTGATTGACTAAAAGTAATTTGTGGTAAATTATTTGTAATCTTATCAATAATCAAAAATGAAAGATTAACTTCGTAGTTTGTATGTCGTGATTGAATCCTTGTGGATGTCTTACATGAAATATTTGTTACCTTTTCATTGACGCCAGCTACTGGTATATTTATTTTCTGACCATTCAATTTTAATTGATTAAATAATGATTTTGTCATAAAAATTGACATGCTGCCACTATCAATTAAAGCCTTACATTCAATTGCCTTTCCATTTCTATCAAAAACATTAATAATTGCTGTAGATAATATAATAATAGAGTACGAATTGCTACAATGTGCAACTGTTGTATTTATAGTCGCAATGCCTGTTGAATTCAACTGATTTTGTGTGCTTTCTGCGTGAACATCATTTTGCAAATCCTTGAAATTAAAATGTAATAATGTGTTATGCCGCCCATTGCATGTTTTACAACCCGCTGATATACAATCATTTTTAAAATGACCGCGTCTAAAACAATTTGTGCATAATTTTAGTTTTCTTATTTCTTGCAATCTATTTTTTGCAGATAGCGCTAAAAATTTCGTGCATGAATATATATTATGTGCTTCACTACAAAATCTGCAAACGCCGACTTGTGTTGTTATATGTGATAATGAACGATTATATGTGCCTGGTTTATTAAATGTATTATAATTATGAGTTTTGTTTGCATAACTGTTGTTGGTATTTTGACTCTTGACATTTGTAGCATGAATAGACTCCAACAACATACATCTATCCCTTAAAAATGTTGTAAATTGCGTTATTGTTGGATCATCATCATTTTTGGATGTGATTTCCCATTCTTTTTTGCTATTGTAATCTAGCTTATTTATTAATAAATAAATGAGCATATGATCCCATGAATCAACAGGTATACCTGAATTTTTAAGAGCTCTGAAATGTTTCAAAAAGTTGTCTAAAAATATTCTTAAATCGCGATATGATTCTTTATTAATGGATGGTAATTCGAAAATTTGCTTGATATGATTTTGAGTAATGATCTTTTTGTTTTGGTATCTTTCTTTTAAAAGTTGCCATGCAATTTCATAGTTATCATCACAGATTTCAAGTGATTGTATGACACTCTCGGCATCACCTTCCAATGATGATGATAAATAATGAAATTTTTGCGTGTTAGTTAAAAACTTGTTATTGTGAATTAAAGAGTTAAAAATATCGAAAAAATTTAGGAAATCGCTGTAGTTACCTGAAAATTTAGGCAAATTAATTTTAGGTAAATTTATGTGGACATTGTGATTTGAACTTGTGGTTGAAGTTATTAAATTTAAGCTTGTATTTGTAGGAACCAACATATTCGCTCTTGAGATTATATCAAAGTATTTGTTTTCAAACAAGTCACGTTCCTCAATTTGTGCTTCTGAGTCATCTAATATTTCAATGTTGTTTTGTACATCATCAAAGGTTTTAAAAATTATTTTAATTTGATCTAAA
Source organism: Melinopterus prodromus (assembly GCA_964023965.1). Lineage (NCBI taxonomy): Eukaryota > Metazoa > Arthropoda > Insecta > Coleoptera > Scarabaeidae > Melinopterus > Melinopterus prodromus. Next base: position 9,436 of record CAXIES010000608.1, on the reverse strand, counting down.
CGGGCAACCAACTCATTTAATTTGGTTGGGTCGTTTTCTAAATTAGTTATAAAAGTAACGAAATTTGTTAGTTGACGTTTCAAAGTACTACGTCGACTAATAAATGTTTTAATGTCCATGTGTAGTGTAATGTCAAAAAGTCACGAGTGAGAGGTATATAGTAAAGAATTAGTAATAAATGTAATGTGAAGGTAATGTATGTGAGTGTAATATAATGTATGTAATGTCCACAACTTGGAGACTACCTAGTATGGGGCCTTGTTGTGGTTTATGATAACTTGAGCTGTGTCCTGTTCCCGTTCTACGTGTCCTGGGCTGCCTCGGATTGTTCCACCTGTTCCCGTTCTACGTGTCCTGGGCTGCGTTGGACTGCTTTGGACAATGTGTCCTGCGAAATGTAAACTGCGACCAAAATGCGCTTCTTCCTTATCCGGCTCAACGATTGACCAATATGTTGCGTTAGATGAAGAATTGTTCTTCTAGATATAAGTTCGACGGACCATAAATTAGATGCGACCTCTCACCAGTAAATATTTATTATGAATGAAGTTTTTATAAAAATAACATTAGCAGGTTTCTATGGTATGAACGGAAAATGGGAACTTGATATATAACATAAAATCTACCTGAAATATTTACATGGAAACACTAAACAACTTGAGTTCGTAATTTTACCCGGACTTTTTAGTTGGGTTCGTATTTTTTACCCGGACTTTTAGTTGGGTTCGTAATTTTACCCGGACTTTTTAGTTGGGTTCGTATTTTTTACCCGGACTTTTAGTTGGGTTCGTAATTTTACCGGGAGTTTTAGTTGGGTTCGTAATTTTACCCGGAGTTTCACTTGGGTTCGTAATTTTACCCGGACTTTTTAGTTGGGTTCGTATTTTTTACCCGGACTTTTAGTTGGGTTCGTAATTTTACCCGGACTTTTTAGTTGGGTTCGTATTTTTTACCCGGACTTTTAGTTGGGTTCGTAATTTTACCCGGAGTTTTAGTTGGGTTCGTAATTTTACCCGGAGTTTTACTTGGGTTCGTAATTTTACCCGGACTTTTTAGTTGGGTTCGTATTTTTTACCCGGAGTTTTAGTTGGGTTCGTAATTTTACCCGGACGTTTTAGTTGGGTTCGTATTTTTTACCCGGACTTTTAGTTGGGTTCGTAATTTTACCCTGAGTTTTAGTTGGGTTCGTATCTTTTACCCGGAGTTTTAGTTGGGTTCGTAGTTTTACCCGGAGTTTTAGTTGTGTTGGTAATTTTACCCGGAGTTTTAGTTGGGTTCATATTTTTACCGGACTTTTTAGTTGGGTTCGTATTTTTTATCCGGAGTTTTAGTTGGGTTCGTATTTTTACCCGGAGTTTTAGTTGGGTTCGTATTTTTTACCTGGACTTTTTAGTTGGGTTAGTATTTTTGCCCGGAGTTTTAGTTGGGTTCGTATTTTTTACCCGGAGTTTTAGTTGGGTTCGTATTTTTTACCCGGAGTTTTAGTTGAGTTCGTATTTTTACCCGGAGTTTTAGTTGGGTTCGCATTTTTACCCGGAGTTTTAGTTGGGTTCGTATTTTTTACCCGGAGTTTTAGTTGGGTTCGTATTTTACCCGGAGTTTTAGTTGGGTTCGTATTTTTACCCGGAGTTTTAGTTGGGTTCGTATTTTTTACCCGGACTTTTTAGTTGGGTTAGTATTTTTGCCCGGAGTTTTAGTTGGGTTCGTATTTTTTTACCCGGAGTTTTAGTTGGGTTCTAACTGTTACCCGGACTTTTTTGTTTGGTTCGTATTTTTTACCCGGAGTTTTAGTTGGGTTCGTAATTTTACCCGCACTTTTTAGTTGGGTTCGTAATTTTACCCGGAGTTTTAGTTGGGGTCGTAATTTTACCCGGAGTTTTAGTTGGGTTCGTAATTTTACCCGGAGTTTTAGTTGGGTTCGTAATTTTACCCGGAGTTTTACTTGGGTTCGTAATTTTACCCGGACTTTTTAGTTGGGTTCGTATTTTTTACCCGGACTTTTAGTTGGGTTCGTAATTTTACCCGGAGTTTTAGTTGGGTTCGTAATTTTACCCGGAGTTTTAGTTGGGTTCGTAATTTTTACCCGGACTTTTTAGTTGGGTTAGTATTTTTGCCCGGAGTTTTAGTTGGGTTCGTATTTTTTTACCCGGAGTTTTAGTTGGGTTCTAAATATTACCCGGACTTTTTTGTTTGGTTCGTATTTTTTACCCGGAGTTTTAGTTGGGTTCGTAATTTTACCCGCACTTTTTAGTTGGGTTCGTAATTTTACCCGGAGTTTTAGTTGGGTTCGTAATTTTACCCGGAGTTTTAGTTGAGTTCGTAATTTTACCCGGAGTTTTATTTGGGTTCGTAATTTTACCCGGACTTTTTATTTGGGTTCGTAATTTTACCCGGACTGTTTAGTTGGGTTCGTAATATTACCCGGAGTTTTAGTTGGGTTCGTAATTTTACCCGGAGTTTTACTTGAGTTCGTAATTTTACCCGGACTTTTTAGTTGGGTTCGTATTTTTTACCCGGACTTTTAGTTGGGTTCGTAATTTTACCCGGACTTTTTAGTTGGGTTCGTATTTTTTACCCGGACTTTTAGTTGGGTTCGTAATTTTACCGGGAGTTTTAGTTGGGTTCGTAATTTTACCCGGAGTTTCACTTGGGTTCGTAATTTTACCCGGACTTTTTAGTTGGGTTCGTATTTTTTACCCGGACTTTTAGTTGGGTTCGTAATTTTACCCGGACTTTTTAGTTGGGTTCGTATTTTTTACCCGGACTTTTAGTTGGGTTCGTAATTTTACCCGGAGTTTTAGTTGGGTTCGTAATTTTACCCGGAGTTTTACTTGGGTTCGTAATTTTACCCGGACTTTTTAGTTGGGTTCGTATTTTTTACCCGGAGTTTTAGTTGGGTTCGTAATTTTACCCGGACGTTTTAGTTGGGTTCGTATTTTTTACCCGGACTTTTAGTTGGGTTCGTAATTTTACCCGGAGTTTTAGTTGGGTTCGTATCTTTTACCCGGAGTTTTAGTTGGGTTCGTAGTTTTACCCGGAGTTTTAGTTGTGTTGGTAATTTTACCCGGAGTTTTAGTTGGGTTCATATTTTTACCGGACTTTTTAGTTGGGTTCGTATTTTTTACCCGGAGTTTTAGTTGGGTTCGTATTTTTTATCCGGAGTTTTAGTTGGGTTCGTATTTTTACCCGGAGTTTTAGTTGGGTTCGTATTTTTTACCTGGACTTTTTAGTTGGGTTAGTATTTTTGCCCGGAGTTTTAGTTGGGTTCGTATTTTTACCCGGAGTTTTAGTTGGGTTCGTATTTTTTACCCGGAGTTTTAGTTGGGTTCGTATTTTTACCCGGAGTTTTAGTTGGGTTCGCATTTTTACCCGGAGTTTTAGTTGGGTTCGTATTTTTTACCCGGAGTTTTAGTTGGGTTCGTATTTTACCCGGAGTTTTAGTTGGGTTCGTATTTTTACCCGGAGTTTTAGTTGGGTTCGTATTTTTACCCGGACTTTTTAGTTGGGTTAGTATTTTTGCCCGGAGTTTTAGTTGGGTTCGTATTTTTTTACCCGGAGTTTTAGTTGGGTTCTAACTGTTACCCGGCCTTTTTTGTTTGGTTCGTATTTTTTACCCGGAGTTTTAGTTGGGTTCGTAATTTTACCCGCACTTTTTAGTTGGGTTCGTAATTTTACCCGGAGTTTTAGTTGGGTTTGTAATTTTACCCGGAGTTTTAGTTGGGTTCGTAATTTTACCCGGAGTTTTAGTTGGGTTCGTAATTTTACCCGGAGTTTTACTTGGGTTCGTAATTTTACCCGGACTTTTTAGTTGGGTTCGTATTTTTTACCCGGACTTTTAGTTGGGTTCGTAATTTTACCCGGAGTTTTAGTTGGGTTCGTTATTTTACCCGGAGTTTTAGTTGGGTTCGTAATTTTTACCCGGACTTTTTAGTTGGGTTAGTATTTTTGCCCGGAGTTTTAGTTGGGTTCGTATTTTTTTACCCGGAGTTTTAGTTGGGTTCTAAATATTACCCGGACTTTTTTGTTTGGTTCGTATTTTTTACCCGGAGTTTTAGTTGGGTTCGTAATTTTACCCGCACTTTTTAGTTGGGTTCGTAATTTTACCCGGAGTTTTAGTTGGGTTCGTAATTTTACCCGGAGTTTTAGTTGGGTTCGTAATTTTACCCGGAGTGTTAGTTGGGTTCGTAATTTTACCCGGAGTTTTAGTTGGGTTAGTAATTTTACCGGACTTTTTATTTGGGTTCGTAATTTTACCCGGACTTTTTAGTTGGGTTCGTAATTTTACCCGGAGTTTTAGTTAGGTTCGTAATTTTACCCGGAGTTTTACTTGGGTTCGTAATTTTACCCGGACTTTTTATTTGGGTTCGTATTTTTTACCCGGACTTTTTGTTGGGTTCGTAATTTTACCCGAAGTTTTAGTTGGGTTCGTAATTTTACCCGGAGTTTTAGTTGGGTTCGTAATTTTACCCGGAGTTTTAGTTGGGTTCGTAATTTTACCCGGAGTTTTAGCTGGGTTCGTAACTTTACCCGGAGTTTTACTTGGGTTCGTAATTTTACCCGGAGTTTTACTTGGGTTCGTAATTTTACCCGGAGTTTTAGTTGGGTTCGTAATTTTACCCGGAGTTTTAGTTGGGTTGGTAATTTTACCCGGACTTTTTAGTTGGGTTCGTATTTTTTACCCGGACTTTTAGTTGGGTTCGTAATTTTACCCGGAGTTTTAGTTGGGTCGTAATTTAACCCGGGGTTTTAGTTGGGTTCGTAATTTTACCCGGACTTTTTAGTTGGTTCGTAATTTTACCCGGACTTTTTAGTTGGGGTCGTAATTTTACCCGGACTTTTTAGTTGGGTTCGTAATTTTACCCGGACTTTTTAGTTGGGTTCGTATTTTTTACCCGGACTTTTAGTTGGGTTCGTAATTTTACCCGGAGTTTTAGTTGGGTTCGTAATTTTACCCGGAGTTTTAGTTGGGTTCGTAATTTTTACCCGGACTTTTTAGTTGGGTTAGTATTTTTGCCCGGAGTTTTAGTTGGGTTCGTATTTTTTTACCCGGAGTTTTAGTTGGGTTCTAAATATTACCCGGACTTTTTTGTTTGGTTCGTATTTTTTACCCGGAGTTTTAGTTGGGTTCGTAATTTTACCCGCACTTTTTAGTTGGGTTCGTAATTTTACCCGGAGTTTTAGTTGGGTTCGTAATTTTACCCGGAGTTTTAGTTGGGTTCGTAATTTTACCCGGAGTGTTAGTTGGGTTCGTAATTTTACCCGGAGTTTTAGTTGGGTTAGTAATTTTACCCGGACTTTTTATTTGGGTTCGTAATTTTACCGGACTTTTTAGTTGGGTTCGTAATTTTACCCGGAGTTTTAGTTAGGTTCGTAATTTTACCCGGAGTTTTATTTGGGTTCGTAATTTTACCCGGACTTTTTATTTGGGTTCGTATTTTTTACCCGGACTTTTTGTTGGGTTCGTAATTTTACCCGAAGTTTTAGTTGGGTTCGTAATTTTACCCGGAGTTTTAGTTGGGTTCGTAATTTTACCCGGAGTTTTAGTTGGGTTCGTATTTTACCCGGAGTTTTAGCTGGGTTCGTAACTTTACCCGGAGTTTTACTTGGGTTCGTAATTTTACCCGGAGTTTTACTTGGGTTCGTAATTTTACCCGGAGTTTTAGTTGGGTTCGTAATTTTACCCGGAGTTTTAGTTGGGTTCGTAATTTTACCCGGACTTTTTAGTTGGGTTCGTATTTTTTACCCGGACTTTTAGTTGGGTTCGTAATTTTACCCGGAGTTTTAGTTGGGTTCGTAATTTTACCCGGGTTTTAGTTGGGTTCGTAATTTTACCCGGACTTTTTAGTTGGGTTCGTAATTTTACCCGGACTTTTTAGTTGGGGTCGTAATTTTACCCGGACTTTTTAGTTGGGTTCGTAATTTTACCCGGAGTTTTAGTTGGGTTCGTAATTTTACCCGGAGTTTTAGTTGGGTTCGTAATTTTATCGGACTTTTTAGTTGGGTTCGTATTTTACCCGGAGTTTTAGTTGGGTTCGTATTTTTACCCGGAGTTTTAGTTGGGTTCGTATTTTTACCCGGAGTTTTAGTTGGGTTCGTATTTTTACCCGGAGTTTTAGTTGGGTTCGTATTTTTTACCCGGACTTTTTAGTTGGGTTAGTATTTTTGCCCGGAGTTTTAGTTGGGTTCGTATTTTTTAGCCGGAGTTTTAGTTGGGTTCGTATTTTTTACCCGGAGTTTTAGTTGACTTCGTATTTTTACCCGGAGATTTAGTTGGGTTCGTATTTTTACCCGGAGTTTTAGTTGGGTTCGTATTTTTTACCCGGTGTTTTAGTTGGGTTCGTATTTTTACCCGGAGTTTTAGTTGGGTTAGTATTTTTACCCGGAGTTTTAGTTGGGTTCGTATTTTTTACCCGGACTTTTTAGTTGGGTTAGTATTTTTGCCCGGAGTTTTAGTTGGGTTCGTATTATTTTACCCGGAGTTTTAGTTGAGTTCGTAATTTTACCCGGAGTTTTACTTGGGTTCGTAATTTTACCCGGAGTTTTACTTGGGTTAGTAATTTTACCCGGAGTTTTAGTTGGGTTCGTACTTTTACCCGGAGTTTTAGTTGGGTTCGTAATTTTACCCGGACTTTTTAGTTGGGTTCGTATTTTTTACCCGGACTTTTAGTTGGGTTCGTAATTTTACCCGGAGTTTTAGTTGGGTTCGTAATTTTACCCGGAGTTTTAGTTGAGTTCGTAATTTTACCCGGAGTTTTAGTTGGGTTCGTAATTTTACCCGGACTTTTTAGTTGGGTTCGTAATTTTACCCGGACTTTTTAGTTGGGTTCGTAATTTTACCCGGACTTTTTAGTTGGGTTCGTAATTTTACCCGGAGTTTTAGTTGGGTTCGTAATTTTACCCGGACTTTTTAGTTGGGTTCGAATTTTTTACCCGGACTTTTAGTTGGGTTCATAATTTTACCCGGAGTTTTAGTTGGGTTCGTAATTTTACCCGGACTTTTTAGTTGGGTTCGTATTTTTTACCCGGACTTTTAGTTGGGTTCGTAATTTTACCCGGAGTTTTAGTTGGGTTCGTAATTTTACACGAAGTTTTAGTTGGGTTCGTAATTTTACCCGGAGTTTTACTTGGGTTCGTAATTTTACCCGGAGTTTTACTTGGGTTCGTAATTTTACCCGGAGTTTTAGTTGGGTTCGTAATTTTACCCGGAGTTTTAGTTGGGTTCGTAATTTTACCCGGACTTTTTAGTTGGGTTCGTATTTTTTACCCGGACTTTTAGTTGGGTTCGTAATTTTACCCGGAGTTTTAGTTGGGTTCGTAATTTTACCCGGAGTTTTAGTTGAGTTCGTAATTTTACCCGGAGTTTTAGTTGGGTTCGTAATTTCACCCGGACTTTTTAGTTGGGTTCGTAATTTTACCCGGACTTTTTAGTTGGGTTCGTATTTTTTACCCGGAGTTTTAGTTGGGTTCGTAATTTTACCCGGAGTTTTAGTTGGGTTCGTAATTTTACCCTGACTTTTTAGTTGGGTTCGTATTTTTTACCCGGACTTTTAGTTGGGTTCGTAATTTTACACGGAGTTTTAGTTGGGTTCGTAATTTTACCCGGACTTTTTAGTTGGGTTCGTACTTTTTACCCGGACTTTTAGTTGGGTTCGTAATTTTACCCGGAGTTTTAGTTGGGTTCGAATTTTTTACCCGGAGTTTTAGTTGGGTTCGTATTTTTTACCCGGAGTTTTAGTTGGGTTCGTATTTTTACCCGGAGTTTTAGTTGGGTTCGTATTTTTACCCGGAGTTTTAGTTGGGTTCGTATTTTTTACCCGGACTTTTTAGTTGGATTAGTATTTTTGCCCGGAGTTTTAGTTGGGTTCGTATTTTTTACCCGGACTTTTAGTTGGGTTCGTAATTTTACCCGGAGTTTTAGTTGGGTTCGTAATTTTACCCGTAGTTTTAGTTGAGTTCGTAATTTTACCCGGAGTTTTAGTTGGGTTCGTAATTTTACCCGGACTTTTTAGTTGGGTTCGTAATTTTACCCGGACTTTTTAGTTGGGTTCGTATTTTTTACCCGGAGTTTTAGTTGGGTTCGTAATTTTACCCGGAGTTTTAGTTGGGTTCGTAATTTTACCCGGACTTTTTAGTTGGGTTCGTATTTTTTACCCGGACTTTTAGTTGGGTTCGTAATTTTACCCGGAGTTTTAGTTGGGTTCGTAATTTTACCCGGACTTTTTAGTAGGGTTCGTATTTTTTACCCGGACTTTTAGTTGGGTTCGTAATTTTACCCGGAGTTTTAGTTGGGTTCGAATTTTTTACCCGGAGTTTTAGTTGGGTTCGTACGTAATTTTACCCGGACTTTTTAGTTGGGTTCGTAATTTTACCCGGAGTTTTAGTTGGGTTCGTAATTTTACCCGGAGTTTTAGTTGGGTTCGTAATTTTATCGGACTTTTTAGTTGGGTTCGTATTTTTACCCGGAGTTTTAGTTGGGTTCGTATTTTTTTACCCGGAGTTTTAGTTGGGTTCGTATTTTTACCCGGAGTTTTAGTTGGGTTCGTATTTTTACCCGGAGTATTAGTTGGGTTCGTATTTTTTACCCGGACTTTTTAGTTGGGTTAGTATTTTTGCCCGGAGTTTTAGTTGGGTTCGTATTTTTTAGCCGGAGATTTAGTTGGGTTCGTATTTTTTACCCGGAGTTTTAGTTGACTTCATATTTTTACCCGGAGATTTAGTTGGGTTCGTATTTTTACCCGGAGTTTTAGTTGGGTTCGTATTTTTTAGCCGGAGTTTTAGTTGGGTTCGTATTTTTTACCCGGAGTTTTAGTTGACTTCATATTTTTACCCGGAGATTTAGTTGGGTTCTTATTTTTACCCGGAGTTTTAGTTGGGTTCGTATTTTTACCCGGAGTTTTAGTTGGGTTCGTATTTTTACCCGGAGTTTTAGTTGGGTTCGTATTTTTACCCGGAGTTTTAGTTTGGTTCGTATTTTTTACCCGGACTTTTTAGTTGGGTTAGTATTTTTGCCCGGAGTTTTAGTTGGGTTCGTATTTTTTAGCCGGAGTTTTAGTTGGGTTCGTATTTTTTACCCTGAGTTTTAGTTGACTTCGTATTTTTACCCGGAGATTTAGTTGGGTTCGTATTTTTACCCGGAGTTTTAGTTGGGTTCGTATTTTTTACCCGGTGTTTTAGTTGGGTTCGTATTTTTACCCGGAGTTTTAGTTGGGTTAGTATTTTTACCCGGAGTTTTAGTTGGGTTCGTATTTTTTACCCGGACTTTTTAGTTGGGTTAGTATTTTTGCCCGGAGTTTTAGTTGGGTTCGTATTTTTTTACCCGGAGTTTTAGTTGGATTCGTAATTTTACCCGGAGTTTTAGTTGAGTTCGTAATTTTACCCGGAGTTTTAGTTGGGTTCGTAATTTTACCCGGACTTTTTAGTTGGGTTCGTAATTTTT
>CAXIES010000607.1:0-43393 GCA_964023965.1 Melinopterus prodromus | reverse complement strand
TAATTTTACCCGGAGTTTTAGTTGGGTTCGTAATTTTACCCGGACTTTTTATTTGGGTTCGTAATTTTACCCGGACTTTTTAGTTGGGTTCGTAATTTTACCCGGAGTTTTAGTTGGGTTCGTAATTTTACCCGGAGTTTTAGTTGGGTTCGTAATTTTACCGGAGTTTTAGTTGGGTTCGTAATTTTACCCGGAGTTTTAGTTGGGTTAGTAATTTTACCCGGACTTTTTAGTTGGGTTCGTATTTTTTACCAGGACTTTTAGTTGGGTTCGTAATTTTATCCGGAGTTTTAGTTGGGTTCGTAATTTTACCCGGAGTTTTAGTTGAGTTCGTAATTTTACCCGGAGTTTTAGTTGGGTTCGTAATTTTACCCGGACTTTTTATTTGGGTTCGTAATTTTACCCGGACTTTTTAGTTGGGTTCGTAATTTTACCCGGAGTTTTAGTTGGGTTCGTAATTTTACCCGGAGTTTTACTTGGGTTCGTAATTTTACCCGGACTTTTTAGTTGGGTTCGTATTTTTTACCCGGACTTTTAGTTGGGTTCGTACTTTTACCCGGAGTTTTAGTTGGGTTCGTAATTTCACCCGGAGTTTTAGTTGGGTTCGTAATTTTACCCGGAGTTTTAGTTGGGTTCGTATTTTTTACCTGGACTTTTTAGTTGGGGTTAGTATTTTTACCCGGAGTTTTAGTTGGGTTCGTATTTTTACCCGGAGTTTTAGTTGGGTTCGTAATTTTACCCGGAGTTTTAGTTGGGTTCGTATTTTTTACCCGGACATTTTAGTTGGGTTAGCATTTTTTACCCGGAGTTTTAGTTGGGTTCGTAATTTTTACCCGGAGTTTTAGTTGGGTTCGTATTTTTTGCCCGGAGTTTTATTTGGGTTCGTATTTTTTACCCGGACTTTTTAGTTGGGTAAGTATTTTTACCCGGAGTTTTAGTTGGGTTCGTATTTTTACCCGGAGTTTTAGTTGGGTTCGTAATTTTACCCGGAGTTTTAGTTGGGTTCGTATCTTTTACCCGGACTATTTAGTTGGGTTAGTATTTTTACCCGGAGTTTTAGTTGGGTTCGTATTTTTTACCCGGAGTTTTAGTTGGGTTCGCATTTTTTACCCGGAATTTTTAGTTGGGTTAGTATTTTTACCCGGAGTTTTAGTAGGGTTTGTATTTTTACCCGGAGTTTTAGTTGGGTTCGTAATTTTACCCGGAGTTTTAGTTGGGTTCGTATTTTTAACCCGGACTTTTTAGTTGAGTTAGTATTTTTACCTGGAGTTTTAGTTGGGTTCGTATTTTTACCCGGAGTTTTAGTTGGGTTCGTAATTTTATCCGGAGTTTTAGTTGGGTTCGTATTTTTTACCCGGACTTTTTAGTTGGGTTAGTATTTTTGCCCGGAGTTTTAGTTGGGTTCGTATTTTTTACCCGGAGTTTTAGTTGGGTTCGTAATTTTACCCGGAGTTTTAGTTGGGTTCGTAATTTTACCCGGAGTCTTAAGTTAGGTTCGTATTTTTTATCCGGACTTTTTAGTTGGGTTCGTATTTTTTACCCGGAGTTTTAGTTGGGTTCGTAATTTTACCCGGAGTTTTAGTTGGGTTCGTATTTTTTACCCGGACTTTTTAGTTGGGTTAGTATTTTTACCCGGAGTTTTAGTTGGGTTCGTATTTTTACCCGGAGTTTTAGTTGGGTTCGTATTTTTACCCGGAGTTTTAGTTGGGTTCGTAATTTTAGCCGGAGTTTTAGTTGGGTTCGTATTTTTTACCCGGACTTTTTAGTTGGGTTAGTATTTTTACCTGGAGTTTTAGTTGGGTTCGTATTTTTACCCGGAGTTTTAGTTGGGTTCGTAATTTTATCCGGAGTTTTAGTTGGGTTCGTATTTTTTACCGGACTTTTTAGTTGGGTTCGTATTTTTTACCCGAAGTTTTAGTTGGGTTCGTATTTTTTACCCGGACTTTTTAGTTGGGTTAGTATTTTTACCTGGAGTTTTAGTTGGGTTCGTATTTTTACCCGGAGGTTTAGTTGTGTTGGTAATTTTACCCGGAGTTTTAGTTGGGTTCATATTTTTTACCGGACTTTTTAGTTGGGTTCGTATTTTTTACCCGAAGTTTTAGTTGGGTTCGTATTTTTTACCCGGAGTTTGAGTTGGGTTAGTATTTTTACCCGGAGTTTTAGTAGGGTTTGTATTTTTACCCGGAGTTTTAGTTGGGTTCGTAATTTTACCCGGAGTTTTAGTTGGGTTCGTATTTTTAACCCGGACTTTTTAGTTGGGTTAGTATTTTTACCTGGAGTTTTAGTTGGGTTCGTATATTTACCCGGAGGTTTAGTTGTGTTGGTAATTTTACCCGGAGTTTTAGTTGGGTTCATATTTTTTACCGGACTTTTTAGTTGGGTTCGTATTTTTTACCCGAAGTTTTAGTTGGGTTCGTATTTTTTACCCGGAGTTTGAGTTGGGTTCGTATTTTTACCCGGAGTTTTAGTTGGGTTCGTATTTTTACCCGGAGTTTTAGTTGGGTTCGTAATTTTATCCGGAGTTTTAGTTGGGTTCGTATTTTTTACCCGGACTTTTTAGTTGGGTTAGTATTTTTGCCCGGAGTTTTAGTTGGGTTCGTATTTTTTTACCCGGAGTTTTAGTTGGGTTCTAAATGTTACCCGGACTTTTTTGTTTGGTTCGTATTTTTTACCCGGAGTTTTAGTTGGGTTCGTAATTTTACCCGGACTTTTTAGTTGGGTTCGTAATTTTACCCGGAGTTTTAGTTGTGTTCGTAATTTTACCCGGAGTTTTAGTTGGGTTCGTAATTTTACCCGGAGTTTTAGTTGGGTTCGTAATATTACCCGGAGTTTTAGTTGGGTTCGTAATTTTACCCGGACATTTTAGTTGGGTTCGTATTTTTTACCCGGACTTTTAGTTGGGTTCGTAATTTTACCCGGAGTTTTAGGTGGGTTCGTAATTTTACCCGGAGTTTTAGTTGAGTTCGTAATTTTACCCGGAGTTTTAGTTGGGTTCGTAATTTTACCCGGACTTTTTATTTGGGTTCGTAATTTTACCCGGACTTTTTAGTTGGGTTCGTAATTTTACCCGGAGTTTTAGTTGGGTTCGTAATTTTACCCGGAGTTTTAGTTGGGTTCGTAATTTTACCCGGAGTTTTAGTTGGGTTCGTAATTTTACCCGGAGTTTTAGTTGGGTTAGTAATTTTACCCGGACTTTTTAGTTGGGTTCGTATTTTTTACCCGGACTTTTAGTTGGGTTCGTAATTTTATCCGGAGTTTTAGTTGGGTTCGTAATTTTACCCGGAGTTTTAGTTGAGTTCGTAATTTTACCCGGAGTTTTAGTTGGGTTCGTAATTTTACCCGGACTTTTTATTTGGGTTCGTAATTTTACCCGGACTTTTTAGTTGGGTTCGTAATTTTACCCGGAGTTTTAGTTGGGTTCGTAATTTTACCCGGAGTTTTACTTGGGTTCGTAATTTTACCCGGACTTTTTAGTTGGGTTCGTATTTTTTACCCGGACTTTTAGTTGGGTTCGTACTTTTACCCGGAGTTTTAGTTGGGTTCGTAATTTCACCCGGAGTTTTAGTTGGGTTCGTAATTTTACCCGGAGTTTTAGTTGGGTTCGTATTTTTTACCTGGACTTTTTAGTTGGGGTTAGTATTTTTACCCGGAGTTTTAGTTGGGTTCGTATTTTTACCCGGAGTTTTAGTTGGGTTCGTAATTTTACCCGGAGTTTTAGTTGGGTTCGTATTTTTTACCCGGACATTTTAGTTGGGTTAGCATTTTTTACCCGGAGTTTTAGTTGGGTTCGTAATTTTTACCCGGAGTTTTAGTTGGGTTCGTATTTTTTGCCCGGAGTTTTATTTGGGTTCGTATTTTTTACCCGGACTTTTTAGTTGGGTAAGTATTTTTACCCGGAGTTTTAGTTGGGTTCGTATTTTTACCCGGAGTTTTAGTTGGGTTCGTAATTTTACCCGGAGTTTTAGTTGGGTTCGTATCTTTTACCCGGACTATTTAGTTGGGTTAGTATTTTTACCCGGAGTTTTAGTTGGGTTCGTATTTTTTACCCGGAGTTTTAGTTGGGTTCGCATTTTTTACCCGGAATTTTTAGTTGGGTTAGTATTTTTACCCGGAGTTTTAGTAGGGTTTGTATTTTTACCCGGAGTTTTAGTTGGGTTCGTAATTTTACCCGGAGTTTTAGTTGGGTTCGTATTTTTAACCCGGACTTTTTAGTTGAGTTAGTATTTTTACCTGGAGTTTTAGTTGGGTTCGTATTTTTACCCGGAGTTTTAGTTGGGTTCGTAATTTTATCCGGAGTTTTAGTTGGGTTCGTATTTTTTACCCGGACTTTTTAGTTGGGTTAGTATTTTTGCCCGGAGTTTTAGTTGGGTTCGTATTTTTTACCCGGAGTTTTAGTTGGGTTCGTAATTTTACCCGGAGTTTTAGTTGGGTTCGTAATTTTACCCGGAGTCTTAAGTTAGGTTCGTATTTTTTATCCGGACTTTTTAGTTGGGTTCGTATTTTTTACCCGGAGTTTTAGTTGGGTTCGTAATTTTACCCGGAGTTTTAGTTGGGTTCGTATTTTTTACCCGGACTTTTTAGTTGGGTTAGTATTTTTACCCGGAGTTTTAGTTGGGTTCGTATTTTTACCCGGAGTTTTAGTTGGGTTCGTATTTTTACCCGGAGTTTTAGTTGGGTTCGTAATTTTAGCCGGAGTTTTAGTTGGGTTCGTATTTTTTACCCGGACTTTTTAGTTGGGTTAGTATTTTTGCCCGGAGTTCTAGTTGGGTTCGTATTTTTTTACCCGGAGTTTTAGTTGGGTTCTAAATGTTACCCGGACTTTTTTGTTTGGTTCGTATTTTTTACCCGGTGTTTAAGTTGGGTTCGTAATTTTACCTGGAGTTTTAAGTTAGGTTCGTATTTTTACCCAGACTTTTTAGTTGGGTTCGTATTTTTTACCCGGAGTTTTATTTGGGTTCGTAATTTTACCCGGACTTTTTAGTTGGGTTCGTAATTTTACCCGGAGTTTTAGTTGGGTTCGTAATTTTACCCGGAGTTTTAGTTGGGTTCGTAATTTTACCCGGAGTTTTAGTTGGGTTCGTAATTTTACCCGGAGTTTTAGTTGGGTTCGTATTTTTAACCCGGACTTTTTAGTTGGGTTCGTATTTTTTACCCGGACTTTTAGTTGGGTTCGTAATTTTACCCGGAGTTTTAGTTGGGTTCGTAATTTTACCCGGAGTATTAGTTGGGTTCGTAATTTTACCCGGAGTCTTGAGTTACCCGGACTTTTTAGTTGGGTTCGTATTGTTACCCGGACTTTTAGTTGGGTTCGTAATTTTACCCGGAGTTTTAGTTGGGTTCGTAATTTTACCCGGAGTTTTAGTTGGGTTCGTAATTTTACCCGGAGTTTTACTTGGGTTCGTAATTTTACCCGGAGTTTTACTTGGGTTCGTAATTTTACCCGGAGTTTTAGTTGGGTTCGTAATTTTACCCGGAGTTTTAGTTGGGTTCGTAATTTTACCCGGACTTTTTAGTTGGGTTGGTATTTTTTACCCGGACTTTTAGTAGGGTTCGTAATTTTACCCGGAGTTTTAGTTGGGTTCGTAATTTTACCCGGAGTTTTAGTTGAGTTAGTAATTTTACCCGGAGTTTTAGTTGGGTTCGTAATTTTACCCGGACTTTTTAGTTGGGTTCGTAATTTTACTCGGAGTCTTAAGTTAGGTTCGTATTTTTTATCCGGACTTTTTAGTTGGGTTCGTATTTTTTACCCGGAGTTTTAGTTGGGTTCGTAATTTTACCCGGAGTTTTAGTTGGGTTCGCAATTTTACCCGGATTTTTTAGTTGGGTTCGTATTTTTTACCCGGACTTTTAGTTGGGTTCGTAATTTTACCCGGAGTTTTAGTTGGGTTCGTAATTTTACCCGGACTTTTTAGTTGGGTTCGTAATTTTACCCGGAGTTTTAGTTGGGTTCGTATTTTTTACCTGGACTTTTTAGTTGGGGTTAGTATTTTTACCCGGAGTTTTAGTTGGGTTCGTATTTTTACCCGGAGTTTTAGTTGGGTTCGTAATTTTACCCGGAGTTTTAGTTGGGTTCGTATTTTTTACCCGGACATTTTAGTTGGGTTAGCATTTTTTACCCGGAGTTTTAGTTGGGTTCGTACTTTCTACCCGGAGTTTTAGTTGGGTTCGTATTTTTTACCGGAGTTTTATTTGGGTTCGTATTTTTTACCCGGACTTTTAGTTGGGTAAGTATTTTTACCCGGAGTTTTAGTTGGGTTCGTATTTTTACCCGGAGTTTTAGTTGGGTTCGTAATTTTACCCGGAGTTTTAGTTGGGTTCGTATCTTTTACCCGGACTATTTAGTTGGGTTAGTATTTTTTACCCGGAGTTTTAGTTGGGTTCGTATTTTTTACCCGGAGTTCTAGTTGGGTTCGCATTTTTTACCCGGAATTTTTAGTTGGGTTAGTATTTTTACCCGGAGTTTTAGTAGGGTTTGTATTTTTACCCGGAGTTTTAGTTGGGTTCGTAATTTTACCCGGAGTTTTAGTTGGGTTCGTATTTTTAACCCGGACTTTTTAGTTGGGTTAGTATTTTTACCCAGAGTTTTAGTTGGGTTCGTATTTTTACCCGGAGTTTTAGTTGGGTTCGTAATTTTATCCGGAGTTTTAGTTGGGTTCGTATTTTTTACCCGGACTTTTTAGTTGGGTTAGTATTTTTGCCCGGAGTTTTAGTTGGGTTCGTATTTTTTACCCGGAGTTTTAGTTGGGTTCGTAATTTTACCCGGAGTTTTAGTTGGGTTCGTAATTTTACCCGGAGTCTTAAGTTAGGTTCGTATTTTTTATCCGGACTTTTTAGTTGGGTTCGTATTTTTTACCCGGAGTTTTAGTTGGGTTCGTAATTTTACCCGGAGTTTTAGTTGGGTTCGTATTTTTTACCCGGACTTTTTAGTTGGGTTAGTATTTTTACCCGGAGTTTTAGTTGGGTTCGTATTTTTACCCGGAGTTTTAGTTGGGTTCGTATTTTTGCCCGGAGTTCTAGTTGGGTTCGTATTTTTTTACCCGGAGTTTTAGTTGGGTTCTAAATGTTACCCGGACTTTTTTGTTTGGTTCGTATTTTTTACCCGGAGTTTTAGTTGGGTTCGTAATTTTACCTGGAGTTTTAAGTTAGGTTCGTATTTTTACCCGGACTTTTTAGTTGGGTTCGTATTTTTTACCCGGAGTTTTATTTGGGTTCGTAATTTTACCCGGACTTTTTAGTTGGGTTCGTAATTTTACCCGGAGTTTTAGTTGGGTTCGTAATTTTACCCGGAGTTTTAGTTGGGTTCGTAATTTTACCCGGAGTTTTAGTTGGGTTCGTAATTTTACCCGGAGTTTTAGTTGGGTTCGTATTTTTAACCCGGACTTTTTAGTTGGGTTCGTATTTTTTACCCGGACTTTTAGTTGGGTTCGTAATTTTACCCGGAGTTTTAGTTGGGTTCGTAATTTTACCCGGAGTTTTAGTTGGGTTCGTAATTTTACCCGGATTCTTGAGTTACCCGGACTTTTTAGTTGGGTTCGTATTGTTAGCAGGACTTTTAGTTGGGTTCGTAACTTTAATCGGAGTTTTAGTTGGGTTCGTAATTTTACCCGGAGTTTTAGTTGGGTTCGTAATTTTACCCGGAGTTTTACTTGGGTTCGTAATTTTACCCGGAGTTTTACTTGGGTTCGTAATTTTACCCGGAGTTTTAGTTGGGTTCGTAATTTTACCCGGAGTTTTAGTTGGGTTCGTAATTTTACCCGGACTTTTTAGTTGGGTTGGTATTTTTTACCCGGACTTTTAGTTGGGTTCGTAATTTTACCCGGAGTTTTAGTTGGGTTCGTAATTTTACCCGGAGTTTTAGTTGAGTTAGTAATTTTACCCGGAGTTTTAGTTGGGTTCGTAATTTTACCCGGACTTTTTAGTTGGGTTCGTAATTTTACCCGGATTTTTTAGTTGGGTTCGTATTTTTTACCCGGACTTTTAGTTGGGTTCGTAATTTTACCCGGAGTTTTAGTTGGGTTCGTAATTTTACCCGGACTTTTTAGTTGGGTTCGTAATTTTACCCGGAGTTTTAGTTGGGTTCGTATTTTTTACCTGGACTTTTTAGTTGGGGTTAGTATTTTTACCCGGAGTTTTAGTTGGGTTCGTATTTTTACCCGGAGTTTTAGTTGGGTTCGTAATTTTACCCGGAGTTTTAGTTGGGTTCGTATTTTTTACCCGGACATTTTAGTTGGGTTAGCATTTTTTACCCGGAGTTTTAGTTGGGTTCGTACTTTCTACCCGGAGTTTTAGTTGGGTTCGTATTTTTTACCCGGAGTTTTATTTGGGTTCGTATTTTTTACCCGGACTTTTTAGTTGGGGTTAGTATTTTTACCCGGAGTTTTAGTTGGGTTCGTATTTTTACCCGGAGTTTTAGTTGGGTTCGTAATTTTACCCGGAGTTTTAGTTGGGTTCGTATCTTTTACCCGGACTATTTAGTTGGGTTAGTATTTTTTACCCGGAGTTTTAGTTGGGTTCGTATTTTTTACCCGGAGTTCTAGTTGGGTTCGCATTTTTTACCCGGAATTTTTAGTTGGGTTAGTATTTTTACCCGGAGTTTTAGTAGGGTTTGTATTTTTACCCGGAGTTTTAGTTGGGTTCGTAATTTTACCCGGAGTTTTAGTTGGGTTCGTATTTTTAACCCGGACTTTTTAGTTGGGTTAGTATTTTTACCCAGAGTTTTAGTTGGGTTCGTATTTTTACCCGGAGTTTTAGTTGGGTTCGTAATTTTATCCGGAGTTTTAGTTGGGTTCGTATTTTTTACCCGGACTTTTTAGTTGGGTTAGTATTTTTGCCCGGAGTTTTAGTTGGGTTCGTATTTTTTACCCGGAGTTTTAGTTGGGTTCGTAATTTTACCCGGAGTTTTAGTTGGGTTCGTAATTTTACCCGGAGTCTTAAGTTAGGTTCGTATTTTTTATCCGGACTTTTTAGTTGGGTTCGTATTTTTTACCCGGAGTTTTAGTTGGGTTCGTAATTTTACCCGGAGTTTTAGTTGGGTTCGTATTTTTTACCCGGACTTTTTAGTTGGGTTAGTATTTTTACCCGGAGTTTTAGTTGGGTTCGTATTTTTACCCGGAGTTTTAGTTGGGTTCGTATTTTTACCCGGAGTTTTAGTTGGGTTCGTATTTTTTACCCGGACTTTTTAGTTGGGTTAGTATTTTTGCCCGGAGTTCTAGTTGGGTTCGTATTTTTTTACCCGGAGTTTTAGTTGGGTTCTAAATGTTACCCGGACTTTTTTGTTTGGTTCGTATTTTTTACCCGGAGTTTTAGTTGGGTTCGTAATTTTACCTGGAGTTTTAAGTTAGGTTCGTATTTTTACCCGGACTTTTTAGTTGGGTTCGTATTTTTTACCCGGAGTTTTATTTGGGTTCGTAATTTTACCCGGACTTTTTAGTTGGGTTCGTAATTTTACCCGGAGTTTTAGTTGGGTTCGCAATTTTACCCGGAGTTTTAGTTGGGTTCGTAATTTTACCCGGAGTTTTAGTTGGGTTCGTAATTTTACCCGGAGTTTTAGTTGGGTTCGTATTTTTAACCCGGACTTTTTAGTTGGGTTCGTATTTTTTACCCGGACTTTTAGTTGGGTTCGTAATTTTACCCGGAGTTTTAGTTGGGTTCGTAATTTTACCCGGAGTTTTAGTTGGGTTCGTAATTTTACCCGGATTCTTGAGTTACCCGGACTTTTTAGTTGGGTTCGTATTGTTACCAGGACTTTTAGTTGGGTTCGTAACTTTAATCGGAGTTTTAGTTGGGTTCGTAATTTTACCCGGAGTTTTAGTTGGGTTCGTAATTTTACCCGGAGTTTTACTTGGGTTCGTAATTTTACCCGGAGTTTTACTTGGGTTCGTAATTTTACCCGGAGTTTTAGTTGGGTTCGTAATTTTACCCGGAGTTTTAGTTGGGTTCGTAATTTTACCCGGACTTTTTAGTTGGGTTGGTATTTTTTACCCGGACTTTTAGTTGGGTTCGTAATTTTACCCGGAGTTTTAGTTGGGTTCGTAATTTTACCCGGAGTTTTAGTTGAGTTAGTAATTTTACCCGGAGTTTTAGTTGGGTTCGTAATTTTACCCGGACTTTTTAGTTGGGTTCGTAATTTTACCCGGAGTCTTAAGTTAGGTTCGTATTTTTTATCCGGACTTTTTAGTTGGGTTCGTATTTTTTACCCGGAGTTTTAGTTGGGTTCGTAATTTTACCCGGAGTTTTAGTTGGGTTCGCAATTTTACACGGACTTTTTAGTTGGGTTCGTATTTTTTACCCGGACTTTTAGTTGGGTTCGTAATTTTACCCGGAGTTTTAGTTGGGTTCGTAATTTTACCCGGAGTTTTAGTTGGGTTCGTAATTTTACCCGGACTTTTTAGTTGGGTTCGTAATTTTACCCGGACTTTTTAGTTGGGTTCGTAATTTTACCCGGACTTTTAGTTGGGTTCGTAATTTTACCCGGAGTTTTAGTTGGGTTCGTAATTTTACCCGGAGTTTTAGTTGCGTTCGTAATTTTACCCGGAGTTGTACTTGGGTTCGTAATTTTACCCGGAGTTTTACTTGGGTTCGTAATTTTACCCGGAGTTTTAGTTGGGTTCGTAATTTTACCCGGAGTTTTAGTTGGGTTCGTAATTTTACCCGGACTTTTTAGTTGGGTTCGTATTTTTTACCCGGACTTTTAGTTGGGTTCGTAGTTTTACCCGGAGTTTTAGTTGGGTTCGTAATTTTACCCGGAGTTTTAGTTGAGTTCGTAATTTTACCCGGAGTTTTAGTTGGTTCGTAATTTTACCCGGACTTTTTAGTTGGGTTCGTAATTTTACCCGGACTTTTTAGTTGGGTTCGTAATTTTACCCGGAGTCTTAAGTTAGGTTCGTATTTTTTATCCGGACTTTTTAGTTGGGTTCGTATTTTTTACCCGGAGTTTTAGTTGGGTTCGTAATTTTACCCGGAGTTTTAGTTGGGTTCGTAATTTTACCCGGACTTTTTAGTTGGGTTCGTATTTTTTACTCGGACTTTTAGTTGGGTTCGTAATTTTACCCGGAGTTTTAGTTGGGTTCGTATTTTTTACCCGGAGTTTTAGTTGGATTCGTATTTTTTACAAGGAGTTTTAGTTGGGTTCGTATTTTTACCCGGAGTTTTAGTTGTGTTGGTAATTTTACCCGGAGTTTTAGTTGGGTTCATATTTTTTACCGGACTTTTAGTTGGGTTCGTATTTTTTACCCGATGTTTTAGTTGGGTTCGTATTTTTTACCCGGAATTTTAGTTGGGTTCGTATTTTTACCCGGAGTTTTAGTTGGGTTCGTATTTTTACCCGGGGTTTTAGTTGGGTTCGTAATTTTATCCGGAGTTTTAGTTGGGTTCGTATTTTTTACCCGGACTTTTTAGTTGGGTTAGTATTTTTGCCCGGAGTTTTAGTTGGGTTCGTATTTTTTTACCCGGAGTTTTAGTTGGGTTCTAAATGTTACCCGGACTTTTTTGTTTGGTTCGTATATTTTACACGGAGTTTTAGTTGGGTTCGTAATTTTACCCGGACTTTTTAGTTGGGTTCGTAATTTTACCCGGAGTTTTAGTTGGGTTCGTAATTTTACCCGGAGTTTTAGTTGGGTTCGTAATTTTACCCGGAGTTTTAGTTGGGTTCGTAATTTTACCCGGAGTTTTAGTTGGGTTCGTAATTTTACCCGGACTTTTTAGTTGGGTTCGTATTTTTTACCCGGACTTTTAGTTGGGTTCGTAATTTTACCCGGAGTTTTAGTTGGGTTCGTAATTTTACCCGGAGTTTTAGTTGAGTTCGTAATTTTACCCGGAGTTTTAGTTGGGTTCGTAATTTTACCCGGACTTTTTATTTGGGTTCGTAATTTTACCCGGACTTTTTAGTTGGGTTCGTAATTTTACCCGGAGTTTTAGTTGGGTTCGTAATTTTACCCGGAGTTTTAGTTGAGTTCGTAAGTTTTACCCGGACTTTTAGTTGGATTCGTATTTTTTACAAGGAGTTTTAGTTGGGTTCGTATTTTTACCCGGAGTTTTAGTTGTGTTGGTAATTTTACCCGGAGTTTTAGTTGGGTTCATATTTTTTACCGGACTTTTAGTTGGGTTCGTATTTTTTACCCGATGTTTTAGTTGGGTTCGTATTTTTTACCCGGAATTTTAGTTGGGTTCGTATTTTTACCCGGAGTTTTAGTTGGGTTCGTATTTTTACCCGGGGTTTTAGTTGGGTTCGTAATTTTATCCGGAGTTTTAGTTGGGTTCGTATTTTTTACCCGGACTTTTTAGTTGGGTTAGTATTTTTGCCCGGAGTTTTAGTTGGGTTCGTATTTTTTTACCCGGAGTTTTAGTTGGGTTCTAAATGTTACCCGGACTTTTTTGTTTGGTTCGTATATTTTACACGGAGTTTTAGTTGGGTTCGTAATTTTACTCGGACTTTTTAGTTGGGTTCGTAATTTTACCCGGAGTTTTAGTTGGGTTCGTAATTTTACCCGGAGTTTTAGTTGGGTTCGTAATTTTACCCGGAGTTTTAGTTGGGTTCGTAATTTTACCCGGAGTTTTAGTTGGGTTCGTAATTTTACCCGGACTTTTTAGTTGGGTTCGTATTTTTTACCCGGACTTTTAGTTGGGTTCGTAATTTTACCCGGAGTTTTAGTTGGATTCGTAATTTTACCCGGAGTTTTAGTTGAGTTCGTAATTTTACCCGGAGTTTTAGTTGGGTTCGTAATTTTACCCGGAGTTTTAGTTGGGTTCGTAATTTTACCCGGACTTTTTAGTTGGGTTCGTAATTTTACCCGGAGTTTTAGTTGGGTTCGTAATTTTACCCGGAGTTTTAGTTGAGTTCGTAATTTTACCCGGAGTTTTAGTTGGGTTCGTATTTTTTACCCGGACTTTTAGTTGGGTTCGTAATTTTACCCGGAGTTTTAGTTGGGTTCGTAATTTTACCCGGAGTTTTAGTTGGGTTCGTAATTTTACCCGGAGTCTTAAGTTAGGTTCGTATTTTTTATCCGGACTTTTTAGTTGGGTTCGTATTTTTTACCCGGAGTTTTAGTTGGGTTCGTAATTTTACCCGGAGTTTTAGTTGGGTTCGTATTTTTACCCGGACTTTTTAGTTGGGTTAGTATTTTTACCCGGAGTTTTAGTTGGGTTCGTATTTTTACCCGGAGTTTTAGTTGGGTTCGTATTTTTACCCGGAGTTTTAGTTGGGTTCGTAATTTTAGCCGGAGTTTTAGTTGGGTTCGTATTTTTTACCCGGACTTTTTAGTTGGGTTAGTATTTTTGCCCGGAGTTCTAGTTGGGTTCGTATTTTTTTACCCGGAGTTTTAGTTGGGTTCTAAATGTTACCCGGACTTTTTTGTTTGGTTCGTATTTTTTACCCGGAGTTTAAGTTGGGTTCGTAATTTTACCTGGAGTTTTAAGTTAGGTTCGTATTTTTACCCGGACTTTTTAGTTGGGTTCGTATTTTTTACCCGGAGTTTTATTTGGGTTCGTAATTTTACCCGGACTTTTTAGTTGGGTTCGTAATTTTACCCGGAGTTTTAGTTGGGTTCGTAATTTTACCCGGAGTTTTAGTTGGGTTCGTAATTTTACCCGGAGTTTTAGTTGGGTTCGTAATTTTACCCGGAGTTTTAGTTGGGTTCGTATTTTTAACCCGGACTTTTTAGTTGGGTTCGTATTTTTTACCCGGACTTTTAGTTGGGTTCGTAATTTTACCCGGAGTTTTAGTTGGGTTCGTAATTTTACCCAGAGTTTTAGTTGGGTTCGTAATTTTACCCGGAGTCTTGAGTTACCCGGACTTTTTACTTGGGTTCGTATTGTTACCCGGACTTTTAGTTGGGTTCGTAATTTTACCCGGAGTTTTAGTTGGGTTCGTAATTTTACCCGGAGTTTTAGTTGGGTTCGTAATTTTACCCGGAGTTTTACTTGGGTTCGTAATTTTACCCGGAGTTTTACTTGGGTTCGTAATTTTACCCGGAGTTTTAGTTGGGTTCGTAATTTTACCCGGAGTTTTAGTTGGGTTCGTAATTTTACCCGGACTTTTTAGTTGGGTTGGTATTTTTTACCCGGACTTTTAGTTGGGTTCGTAATTTTACCCGGAGTTTTAGTTGGGTTCGTAATTTTACCCGGAGTTTTAGTTGAGTTAGTAATTTTACCCGGAGTTTTAGTTGGGTTCGTAATTTTACCCGGAGTTTTAGTTGGGTTCGTAATTTTACCCGGAGTTTTAGTTGGGTTCGTAATTTTACCCGGACTTTTTAGTTGGGTTCGTAATTTTACCCGGAGTTTTAGTTGGGTTCGTATTTTTTACCTGGACTTTTTAGTTGGGGTTAGTATTTTTACCCGGAGTTTTAGTTGGGTTCGTATTTTTACCCGGAGTTTTAGTTGGGTTCGTAATTTTAGCCGGAGTTTTAGTTGGGTTCGTATTTTTTACCCGGACATTTTAGTTGGGTTAGCATTTTTTACCCGGAGTTTTAGTTGGGTTCGTACTTTTTACCCGGAGTTTTAGTTGGGTTCGTATTTTTTACCCGGAGTTTTATTTGGGTTCGTATTTTTTACCCGGACTTTTTAGTTGGGTAAGTATTTTTACCCGGAGTTTTAGTTGGGTTCGTATTTTTACCCGGAGTTTTAGTTGGGTTCGTAATTTTACCCGGAGTTTTAGTTGGGTTCGTATCTTTTACCCGGACTATTTAGTTGGGTTAGTATTTTTTACCCGGAGTTTTAGTTGGGTTCGTATTTTTAGTTAGAAATTAACAAATATAGTTAGTCTTCTGTAGAGTATGTGAAAAACACAGCGACAGTTTTTATGACAGCTTTTTAATAATAATAATAATGACAACATAAAACAAGTATCAGTGTGCCATAGACATTAACACACTTGACTATGATGTTTATTTAACATTCATGGAACATATTCTAACACCCGTCCTTAAACTTCATTGTCTGACAATTAGTCCAAGATCTCCACATAATTTTTCGTGTTTAGATCTTCCTAGACTTTTTGTCAAAACATCAGCTATCATCTGGTCGGTCGACAAATATTGAAGCTGTATTTGGCCTGCCTGCACAGCTTCTCTGATGAAATGATGCCGAATGTCAATGTGTTTTGTTCTACTGTGGTATCTTTGGTTTAAAGCCAGTTTCTGGGCTGACTGGCTGTCATTGTACAAAGTAACATACTCGCTTTCATCAACCAGTTTCAGTAGACTTTGTAGAAACAAAGCTTCTTTTGTAGCTTCTGACATACCCATATATTCTGCTTCAGCACTCGATAATGCCACTGTCCTTTGTTTTTTACTTTCCCAGGAAACTGCACCATTACCTAACTTGAACACATAGCCTGTGTAGGATTTTCTGTCTGTGATATCTCCTCCCCAATCGGCATCCACGTAACCTTCTAGATGTTTCTTATCTTTCGAGAAGAAGAGACAATAATCCATAGTACCTTTTAGATATCGGAGAACTCGCTTCGCTGCTGTAAAATGTTCTGTATCGTAGCAGGTGTTGAACTGACTTAGAAAACTTACAGAATATGCGATATCAGGTCTGGTACACACTGCTAGGTACATCAATGAGCCGATTATTCTTTGGTACGGCAATTTTGCATCTGCATTGGTACTTTCATGTCTTTCAAACTTCTTATTTTGTTCTAAAGGAGTGCTTACTTGTCTGCAGTCGGTCATGTTGAATTTTTCCAGAATATATTGAATATATTTTTTCTGATCAACATATATGCCTTTGCTGTCACGTCTAATTCTCAAGCCCAAAATAGAGTTTACTAAGCCCATGTCTTTCATCTCGAATTTTGACATTAGCTGCTTCTTTAGGTTTGATTTTTCATTGCTATCATTTGAAAAAACCAAGATATCGTCGACGTATAACGTAAGGATTAGTATTTTTTGACCTTCTTTCTTATAGTAGACACAAGGTTCATTTTCTAATCGTTGTAGACCGATTCTTTGCAAAGCAGAATGGATTTTATCATACCATGCTCTTGGTGTCTGTTTCAACCCATAAAGCGATTTCTTCAGTAAGCATACCTTTGATTCTTGATTTTCTTTGACAAAACCTTCAGGCTGCTTCATGTAAACAACTTCTTTAAGATCACCGTTGAGAAATGCAGTCTTCACATCCATCTGGTCTATATCAAGATCTAGTTTTGCTGCTAATGCGATCAACATTCTAAGAGTTGAGTGTCGCACTACTGGAGAAAACGTTTCATTATAATCAACTCCATATTTTTGTGTGAAACCTTTGGCAACAAGGCGAGCTTTGTATCGTTCTGCGTTTCTATCTGTGTCGGTTTTAATTTTAAAAACCCATTTGCAGTCTACTGCTTTTTTTCCTTTAGGTAGATCCACTAGTTGCCAAGTTTTATTTTTCTGTAGAGCGGCATATTCTTCTTTCATCGCTTCATACCATTTTTCGTGATCATCACTTGACAACGCTTCTTTTACGGTATTTGGTTCATCAAAAAATGCCTGGTATGCCACAAATTCAGGGAGTTCTTTTGATTTTCTGTTTCTTAACGGATATCGATCGTTCTGACTTGTAGATGGTTCTTCACTAGTACGAGTAGATTCTTCTTGAGAGAACCCTCTCAAACCATTTTGATTATCTAGTGGCAGACGTTCATCTAAATCTTCTTCCGATATAACACTCCGATCATCTTCTGCGGTTTCTTGTTGTAGTTCGTCAAAAAATAATGGTACTTCTTGACGGTGTGTTTCAACATTTATATTGCATACTTTATCTTTAACAGATTCCTTTGCCTTTTCAAAGTAAATTTGATTTTCTAAAAATACGATATCTCTTCCTTTGACAAGTTTCTTTGGATTTGATGGATCTAGTAGCCTGTATCCTTTAGTATACTCGCAGTATCCAACAAATATTAACTTTATGCCTTTAGGATCTAACTTTTTTCTTTTACCATCTGGTACATGCAGATAGACTTTACAACCAAACACTCTTAGATGCTGAAGGTTTACTTTTTCTCCAGACCATTTTTCTTGAGGAGTACTGTTCATCAGTGCCTTTGTTGGGGAACGATTTTTTAAGTAGATCGCCGTGTTAGCAGCCTCTGCCCAATATTCCCTTGGTAGATTTGCATCTGACAACATTGCTCTGACTTTCTCCATGATTGTGCGATTGGCTCTTTCTGCGACACCGTTTTGTTCTGGTGTGTTTGGTACCGTTGTTTGGTGCTTGATCCCATGTTGAGAAAGAAAACGTTCAAATGATTTACTAACATATTCGCCACCATTATCGGATCTGAGACACTTTATTTTCAAATTTGTTTCGTTTTCAACCATAGCTTTGAACTGTATAAAATGTTCGCTGACTTCATCTTTACTCTTGAGGAAGTATCCAAAAGTCTTACGACTGTAGTCATCAATAAAAGTCAAAAGGTATCGATTTCCATTGTGAGAAGATATATCAATTGGTCCACACAGATCTGAGTGCACAAGTTCCAATTTTTCTTTAGCTCTCTTGAAAGATTTCTTCGGAAATGATTGCTTGGTTTGTTTAGCTGCAATGCAAGTTTCACAGGGTTCTAAATTAGATTCAGAAAAATCAATACCTGTGGCCATTCCTTGCTTAACTAACCTCATACCAAATTTGTTCAGGTGAGCAAGTCGTTTGTGCCAAATGTCATGTGACATTGTGTCAGAAACAAACAAACACGCTGGTTTAGTAGGAGTTTCAGGAGATTTCTCTTGCATCTGTAGATCTAATTTATAAAGACCATTAATTTTCCTTGCTTCAGCCATAATGTTACCATTTGAATCGACTATTATGCATTTTTCTTTAAAAAACTTGACTTGAATGCCCTTTTCTGCCATTTTGCTGACTGACAGAAGATTTGCGGTCAAATTTGGCACATAAATGACATCAGAAATAATGGTTATATTTGTATTACCATAAACATTGATGTCTCCCCTACCACACGTATAAAGCTTCTCATTGTTAGCTACCGTAACTTTCTGTTGCGGGTCTTGTTTGTAATTTACTAGCCATTGCTTGGTATTTGTCATATGAGCTGTAGATCCAGAGTCAACATACCACCCATTAGGCTCCAAATTTACTGACAGAGCGCAGAAAGTAGTTGAATGTGGTTGATTACTCTTCTTTTGGGAACCATTTTTCATATCTGCTCTACGGCTACGGCAAAACTTAAAGACATGACCTGGCTTAGAACAGTAGCTGCAGATTATTGGCTTTTTCTTAAAATTTTTGTTAGCTAGGAAGGCTGCGTCTTCTTGTCTTTCAAGTCCTTTAACCATATTTTCTTGTAAAAGTTTACTCTTTACAAGATCGCTGGTTAGCTTGATGTTAGAGTTTTCCATTGCCATGATCATAGGGTTGTATTCTAATGACAAACCACTAAGAAGAATAACTGCAACAAACTCATCCTCTAAAGCAGCACCAATGTCACTAAGCTGTTGTGTAATAGACATAACTTGTGTAACATACTCTTGCATAGAATTAAATGAGGTTAATTTCATTCCAAAAAGCATCCTAAGCAGTGACAGACGTCTTGAGAGACCTTTATCTTCATAGGCAATTTTTAAATTATCCCATACTTGCTTGGCAGAAGTAGCATTCTTGATGTGTACAAATGTGCAAGGCTGTACCATCAAGCAAATCTTTGCTCTAGCTTTTTGTTCCTTTTTAGGATCTTTATTGATAACATTACCCTGGACATCAGTTTCAATGCAATCCCATAAATCTTCATGAATTAGGTACATTTGCATTAAAAACTTCCAGTTGCAATAATTAGACGAACCATCTAGTTTCTCCATGGACGGTAAAGTACCTTGAGAACTCATTTTTTCTTTCTTGAACGACTAACTTAGAGCTGGAGTCTTGATAGAAAACCCTTTTAGAGAAACATTTCTGGGCCCATAACCAGTTAGAAATTAACAAATATAGTTAGTCTTCTGTAGAGTATGTGAAAAACACAGCGACAGTTTTTATGACAGCTTTTTAATAATAATAATAATGACAACATAAAACAAGTATCAGTGTGCCATAGACATTAACACACTTGACTATGATGTTTATTTAACATTCATGGAACATATTCTAACATTTTTTACCCGGAGTTCTAGTTGGGTTCGCATTTTTTGCCCGGAGTTTTAGTTGGGTTCGTATTTTTTACCCGGAGTTTTAGTTGGGTTCGTAATTTTACCCGGAGTTTTAGTTGGGTTCGTAATTTTACCCGGAGTCTTAAGTTAGGTTCGTATTTTTTATCCGGACTTTTTAGTTGGGTTCGTATTTTTTACCCGGAGTTTTAGTTGGGTTCGTAATTTTACCCGGAGTTTTAGTTGGGTTCGTATTTTTTACCCGGACTTTTTAGTTGGGTTAGTATTTTTACCCGGAGTTTTAGTTGGGTTCGTATTTTTACCCGGAGTTTTAGTTGGGTTCGTATTTTTACCCGGAGTTTTAGTTGGGTTCGTATTTTTTACCCGGACTTTTTAGTTGGGTTAGTATTTTTGCCCGGAGTTCTAGTTGGGTTCGTATTTTTTTACCCGGAGTTTTAGTTGGGTTCTAAATGTTACCCGGACTTTTTTGTTTGGTTCGTATTTTTTACCCGGAGTTTTAGTTGGGTTCGTAATTTTACCTGGAGTTTTAAGTTAGGTTCGTATTTTTACTCGGACTTTTTAGTTGGGTTCGTATTTTTTACCCGGAGTTTTATTTGGGTTCGTAATTTTACCCGGACTTTTTAGTTGGGTTCGTAATTTTACCCGGAGTTTTAGTTGGGTTCGTAATTTTACCCGGAGTTTTAGTTGGGTTCGTAATTTTACCCGGAGTTTTAGTTGGGTTCGTAATTTTACCCGGAGTTTTAGTTGGGTTCGTATTTTTAACCCGGACTTTTTAGTTGGGTTCGTATTTTTTACCCGGACTTTTAGTTGGGTTCGTAATTTTACCCGGAGTTTTAGTTGGGTTCGTAATTTTACCCGGAGTTTTAGTTGGGTTCGTAATTTTACCCGGATTCTTGAGTTACCCGGACTTTTTAGTTGGGTTCGTATTGTTACCCGGACTTTTAGTTGGGTTCGTAATTTTACCCGGAGTTTTAGTTGGGTTCGTAATTTTACCCGGAGTTTTAGTTGGGTTCGTAATTTTACCCGGAGTTTTACTTGGGTTCGTAATTTTACCCGGAGTTTTACTTGGGTTCGTAATTTTACCCGGAGTTTTAGTTGGGTTCGTAATTTTACCCGGAGTTTTAGTTGGGTTCCTAATTTTACCCGGACTTTTTAGTTGGGTTGGTATTTTTTACCCGGACTTTTAGTTGGGTTCGTAATTTTACCCGGAGTTTTAGTTGGGTTCGTAATTTTACCCGGAGTTTTAGTTGAGTTAGTAATTTTACCCGGAGTTTTAGTTGGGTTCGTAATTTTACCCGGACTTTTTAGTTGGGTTCGTAATTTTACCCGGAGTCTTAAGTTAGGTTCGTATTTTTTATCCGGACTTTTTAGTTGGGTTCGTATTTTTTACCCGGAGTTTTAGTTGGGTTCGTAATTTTACCCGGAGCTTTAGTTGGGTTCGCAATTTTACCCGGACTTTTTAGTTGGGTTCGTATTTTTTACCCGGACTTTTAGTTGGGTTCGTAATTTTACCCGGAGTTTTAGTTGGGTTCGTAATTTTACCCGGAGTTTTAGTTGGGTTCGTAATTTTACCCGGACTTTTTAGTTGGGTTCGTAATTTTACCCGGACTTTTTAGTTGGGTTCGTAATTTTACCCGGCCTTTTAGTTGGGTTCGTAATTTTACCCGGAGTTTTAGTTGGGTTCGTAATTTTACCCGGAGTTTTAGTTGCGTTCGTAATTTTACCCGGAGTTGTACTTGGGTTCGTAATTTTACCCGGAGTTTTACTTGGGTTCGTAATTTTACCCGGAGTTTTAGTTGGGTTCGTAATTTTACCAGGAGTTTTAGTTGGGTTCGTAATTTTACCCGGACTTTTTAGTTGGGTTCGTATTTTTTACCCGGACTTTTAGTTGGGTTCGTAATTTTACCCGGAGTTTTAGTTGGGTTCGTAATTTTACCCGGAGTTTTAGTTGAGTTCGTAATTTTACCCGGAGTTTTAGTTGGTTCGTAATTTTACCCGGACTTTTTAGTTGGGTTCGTAATTTTACCCGGACTTTTTAGTTGGGTTCGTAATTTTACCCGGAGTCTTAAGTTAGGTTCGTATTTTTTATCCGGACTTTTTAGTTGGGTTCGTATTTTTTACCCGGAGTTTTAGTTGGGTTCGTAATTTTACCCGGAGTTTTAGTTGGGTTCGTAATTTTACCCGGACTTTTTAGTTGGGTTCGTATTTTTTACTCGGACTTTTAGTTGGGTTCGTAATTTTACCCGGAGTTTTAGTTGGGTTCGTATTTTTTACCCGGAGTTTTAGTTGGATTCGTATTTTTTACAAGGAGTTTTAGTTGGGTTCGTATTTTTACCCGGAGTTTTAGTTGTGTTGGTAATTTTACCCGGAGTTTTAGTTGGGTTCATATTTTTTACCGGACTTTTAGTTGGGTTCGTATTTTTTACCCGATGTTTTAGTTGGGTTCGTATTTTTTACCCGGAGTTTTAGTTGGGTTCGTAATTTTACCCGGAGTTTTAGTTGGGTTCGTAATTTTACCCGGAGTCTTAAGTTAGGTTCGTATTTTTTATCCGGACTTTTTAGTTGGGTTCGTATTTTTTACCCGGAGTTTTAGTTGGGTTCGTAATTTTACCCGGAGTTTTAGTTGGGTTCGTATTTTTTACCCGGACTTTTTAGTTGGGTTAGTATTTTTACCCGGAGTTTTAGTTGGGTTCGTATTTTTACCCGGAGTTTTAGTTGGGTTCGTATTTTTACCCGGAGTTTTAGTTGGGTTCGTATTTTTTACCCGGACTTTTTAGTTGGGTTAGTATTTTTGCCCGGAGTTCTAGTTGGGTTCGTATTTTTTTACCCGGAGTTTTAGTTGGGTTCTAAATGTTACCCGGACTTTTTTGTTTGGTTCGTATTTTTTACCCGGAGTTTTAGTTGGGTTCGTAATTTTACCTGGAGTTTTAAGTTAGGTTCGTATTTTTACTCGGACTTTTTAGTTGGGTTCGTATTTTTTACCCGGAGTTTTATTTGGGTTCGTAATTTTACCCGGACTTTTTAGTTGGGTTCGTAATTTTACCCGGAGTTTTAGTTGGGTTCGTAATTTTACCCGGAGTTTTAGTTGGGTTCGTAATTTTACCCGGAGTTTTAGTTGGGTTCGTAATTTTACCCGGAGTTTTAGTTGGGTTCGTATTTTTAACCCGGACTTTTTAGTTGGGTTCGTATTTTTTACCCGGACTTTTAGTTGGGTTCGTAATTTTACCCGGAGTTTTAGTTGGGTTCGTAATTTTACCCGGAGTTTTAGTTGGGTTCGTAATTTTACCCGGATTCTTGAGTTACCCGGACTTTTTAGTTGGGTTCGTATTGTTACCCGGACTTTTAGTTGGGTTCGTAATTTTACCCGGAGTTTTAGTTGGGTTCGTAATTTTACCCGGAGTTTTAGTTGGGTTCGTAATTTTACCCGGAGTTTTACTTGGGTTCGTAATTTTACCCGGAGTTTTACTTGGGTTCGTAATTTTACCCGGAGTTTTAGTTGGGTTCGTAATTTTACCCGGAGTTTTAGTTGGGTTCCTAATTTTACCCGGACTTTTTAGTTGGGTTGGTATTTTTTACCCGGACTTTTAGTTGGGTTCGTAATTTTACCCGGAGTTTTAGTTGGGTTCGTAATTTTACCCGGAGTTTTAGTTGAGTTAGTAATTTTACCCGGAGTTTTAGTTGGGTTCGTAATTTTACCCGGACTTTTTAGTTGGGTTCGTAATTTTACCCGGAGTCTTAAGTTAGGTTCGTATTTTTTATCCGGACTTTTTAGTTGGGTTCGTATTTTTTACCCGGAGTTTTAGTTGGGTTCGTAATTTTACCCGGAGCTTTAGTTGGGTTCGCAATTTTACCCGGACTTTTTAGTTGGGTTCGTATTTTTTACCCGGACTTTTAGTTGGGTTCGTAATTTTACCCGGAGTTTTAGTTGGGTTCGTAATTTTACCCGGAGTTTTAGTTGGGTTCGTAATTTTACCCGGACTTTTTAGTTGGGTTCGTAATTTTACCCGGACTTTTTAGTTGGGTTCGTAATTTTACCCGGCCTTTTAGTTGGGTTCGTAATTTTACCCGGAGTTTTAGTTGGGTTCGTAATTTTACCCGGAGTTTTAGTTGCGTTCGTAATTTTACCCGGAGTTGTACTTGGGTTCGTAATTTTACCCGGAGTTTTACTTGGGTTCGTAATTTTACCCGGAGTTTTAGTTGGGTTCGTAATTTTACCAGGAGTTTTAGTTGGGTTCGTAATTTTACCCGGACTTTTTAGTTGGGTTCGTATTTTTTACCCGGACTTTTAGTTGGGTTCGTAATTTTACCCGGAGTTTTAGTTGGGTTCGTAATTTTACCCGGAGTTTTAGTTGAGTTCGTAATTTTACCCGGAGTTTTAGTTGGTTCGTAATTTTACCCGGACTTTTTAGTTGGGTTCGTAATTTTACCCGGACTTTTTAGTTGGGTTCGTAATTTTACCCGGAGTCTTAAGTTAGGTTCGTATTTTTTATCCGGACTTTTTAGTTGGGTTCGTATTTTTTACCCGGAGTTTTAGTTGGGTTCGTAATTTTACCCGGAGTTTTAGTTGGGTTCGTAATTTTACCCGGACTTTTTAGTTGGGTTCGTATTTTTTACTCGGACTTTTAGTTGGGTTCGTAATTTTACCCGGAGTTTTAGTTGGGTTCGTATTTTTTACCCGGAGTTTTAGTTGGATTCGTATTTTTTACAAGGAGTTTTAGTTGGGTTCGTATTTTTACCCGGAGTTTTAGTTGTGTTGGTAATTTTACCCGGAGTTTTAGTTGGGTTCATATTTTTTACCGGACTTTTAGTTGGGTTCGTATTTTTTACCCGATGTTTTAGTTGGGTTCGTATTTTTTACCCGGAGTTTTAGTTGGGTTCGTATTTTTACCCGGAGTTTTAGTTGGGTTCGTATTTTTACCCGGAGTTTTAGTTGGGTTCGTAATTTTATCCGGAGTTTTAGTTGGGTTCGTATTTTTTACCCGGACTTTTTAGTTGGGTTAGTATTTTTGCCCGGAGTTTTAGTTGGGTTCGTATTTTTTTACCCGGAGTTTTAGTTGGGTTCTAAATGTTACCCGGACTTTTTTGTTTGGTTCGTATTCTTTACACGGAGTTTTAGTTGGGTTCGTAATTTTACCCGGACTTTTTAGTTGGGTTCGTAATTTTACCCGGAGTTTTAGTTGGGTTCGTAATTTTACCCGGAGTTTTAGTTGGGTTCGTAATTTTACCCGGAGTTTTAGTTGGGTTCGTAATTTTACCCGGAGTTTTAGTTGGGTTCGTAATTTTACCCGGACTTTTTAGTTGGGTTCGTATTTTTTACCCGGACTTTTAGTTGGGTTCGTAATTTTACCCGGAGTTTTAGTTGGGTTCGTAATTTTACCCGGAGTTTTAGTTGAGTTCGTAATTTTACCCGGAGTTTTAGTTGGGTTCGTAATTTTACCCGGACTTTTTATTTGGGTTCGTAATTTTACCCGGACTTTTTAGTTGGGTTCGTAATTTTACCCGGAGTTTTAGTTGGGTTCGTAATTTTACCCGGAGTTTTACTTGGGTTCGTAATTTTACCCGGACTTTTTAGTTGGGTTCGTATTTTTTACCCGGACTTTTAGTTGGGTTCGTAATTTTACCCGGAGTTTTAGTTGGGTTCGTAATCTTACCCGGAGTTTTAGTTGGGTTCGTATTTTTTACCCGGACATTTTAGTTGGGTTAGCATTTTTTACCCGGAGTTTTAGTAGGGTTCGTACTTTTTACCCGGAGTTTTAGTTGGGTTCGTATTTTTTACCCGGACTTTTAGTTGGGTTCGTATTTTTTACCCGGAGTTTTAGTTGGGTGCGTAATTTTACCCGGAGTTTTAGTTGAGTTAGTAATTTTACCCGGAGTTTTAGTTGGGTTCGTAATTTTACCCGGACTTTTTAGTTGGGTTCGTAATTTTACCCGGAGTCTTAAGTTAGGTTCGTATTTTTTATCCGGACTTTTTAGTTGGGTTCGTATTTTTTACCCGGAGTTTTAGTTGGGTTCGTAATTTTACCCGGAGCTTTAGTTGGGTTCGCAATTTTACCCGGACTTTTTAGTTGGGTTCGTATTTTTTACCCGGACTTTTAGTTGGGTTCGTAATTTTACCCGGAGTTTTAGTTGGGTTCGTAATTTTACCCGGAGTTTTAGTTGGGTTCGTAATTTTACCCGGACTTTTTAGTTGGGTTCGTAATTTTACCCGGACTTTTTAGTTGGGTTCGTAATTTTACCCGGACTTTTAGTTGGGTTCGTAATTTTACCCGGAGTTTTAGTTGGGTTCGTAATTTTACCCGGAGTTTTAGTTGCGTTCGTAATTTTACCCGGAGTTGTACTTGGGTTCGTAATTTTACCCGGAGTTTTACTTGGGTTCGTAATTTTACCCGGAGTTTTAGTTGGGTTCGTAATTTTACCAGGAGTTTTAGTTGGGTTCGTAATTTTACCCGGACTTTTTAGTTGGGTTCGTATTTTTTACCCGGACTTTTAGTTGGGTTCGTAATTTTACCCGGAGTTTTAGTTGGGTTCGTAATTTTACCCGGAGTTTTAGTTGAGTTCGTAATTTTACCCGGAGTTTTAGTTGGTTCGTAATTTTACCCGGACTTTTTAGTTGGGTTCGTAATTTTACCCGGACTTTTTAGTTGGGTTCGTTATTTTACCCGGAGTCTTAAGTTAGGTTCGTATTTTTTATCCGGACTTTTTAGTTGGGTTCGTATTTTTTACCCGGAGTTTTAGTTGGGTTCGTAATTTTACCCGGAGTTTTAGTTGGGTTCGTAATTTTACCCGGACTTTTTAGTTGGGTTCGTATTTTTTACTCGGACTTTTAGTTGGGTTCGTAATTTTACCCGGAGTTTTAGTTGGGTTCGTATTTTTTACCCGGAGTTTTAGTTGGATTCGTATTTTTTACAAGGAGTTTTAGTTGGGTTCGTATTTTTACCCGGAGTTTTAGTTGTGTTGGTAATTTTACCCGGAGTTTTAGTTGGGTTCATATTTTTTACCGGACTTTTAGTTGGGTTCGTATTTTTTACCCGATGTTTTAGTTGGGTTCGTATTTTTTACCCGGAGTTTTAGTTGGGTTCGTATTTTTACCCGGAGTTTTAGTTGGGTTCGTATTTTTACCCGGAGTTTTAGTTGGGTTCGTAATTTTATCCGGAGTTTTAGTTGGGTTCGTATTTTTTACCCGGACTTTTTAGTTGGGTTAGTATTTTTGCCCGGAGTTTTAGTTGGGTTCGTATTTTTTTACCCGGAGTTTTAGTTGGGTTCTAAATGTTACCCGGACTTTTTTGTTTGGTTCGTATTCTTTACACGGAGTTTTAGTTGGGTTCGTAATTTTACCCGGACTTTTTAGTTGGGTTCGTAATTTTACCCGGAGTTTTAGTTGGGTTCGTAATTTTACCCGGAGTTTTAGTTGGGTTCGTAATTTTACCCGGAGTTTTAGTTGGGTTCGTAATTTTACCCGGAGTTTTAGTTGGGTTCGTAATTTTACCCGGATTCTTGAGTTACCCGGACTTTTTAGTTGGGTTCGTATTGTTACCCGGACTTTTAGTTGGGTTCGTAATTTTACCCGGAGTTTTAGTTGGGTTCGTAATTTTACCCGGAGTTTTAGTTGGGTTCGTAATCTTACCCGGAGTTTTACTTGGGTTCGTAATTTTACCCGGAGTTTTACTTGGGTTCGTAATTTTACCCGGAGTTTTAGTTGGGTTCGTAATTTTACCCGGAGTTTTAGTTGGGTTCCTAATTTTACCCGGACTTTTTAGTTGGGTTGGTATTTTTTACCCGGACTTTTAGTTGGGTTCGTAATTTTACCCGGAGTTTTAGTTGGGTTCGTAATTTTACCCGGAGTTTTAGTTGAGTTAGTAATTTTACCCGGAGTTTTAGTTGGGTTCGTAATTTTACCCGGACTTTTTAGTTGGGTTCGTAATTTTACCCGGAGTCTTAAGTTAGGTTCGTATTTTTTATCCGGACTTTTTAGTTGGGTTCGTATTTTTTACCCGGAGTTTTAGTTGGGTTCGTAATTTTACCCGGAGCTTTAGTTGGGTTCGCAATTTTACCCGGACTTTTTAGTTGGGTTCGTATTTTTTACCCGGACTTTTAGTTGGGTTCGTAATTTTACCCGGAGTTTTAGTTGGGTTCGTAATTTTACCCGGAGTTTTAGTTGGGTTCGTAATTTTACCCGGACTTTTTAGTTGGGTTCGTAATTTTACCCGGACTTTTTAGTTGGGTTCGTAATTTTACCCGGACTTTTAGTTGGGTTCGTAATTTTACCCGGAGTTTTAGTTGGGTTCGTAATTTTACCCGGAGTTTTAGTTGCGTTCGTAATTTTACCCGGAGTTGTACTTGGGTTCGTAATTTTACCCGGAGTTTTACTTGGGTTCGTAATTTTACCCGGAGTTTTAGTTGGGTTCGTAATTTTACCAGGAGTTTTAGTTGGGTTCGTAATTTTACCCGGACTTTTTAGTTGGGTTCGTATTTTTTACCCGGACTTTTAGTTGGGTTCGTAATTTTACCCGGAGTTTTAGTTGGGTTCGTAATTTTACCCGGAGTTTTAGTTGAGTTCGTAATTTTACCCGGAGTTTTAGTTGGTTCGTAATTTTACCCGGACTTTTTAGTTGGGTTCGTAATTTTACCCGGACTTTTTAGTTGGGTTCGTAATTTTACCCGGAGTCTTAAGTTAGGTTCGTATTTTTTATCCGGACTTTTTAGTTGGGTTCGTATTTTTTACCCGGAGTTTTAGTTGGGTTCGTAATTTTACCCGGAGTTTTAGTTGGGTTCGTAATTTTACCCGGACTTTTTAGTTGGGTTCGTATTTTTTACTCGGACTTTTAGTTGGGTTCGTAATTTTACCCGGAGTTTTAGTTGGGTTCGTATTTTTTACCCGGAGTTTTAGTTGGATTCGTATTTTTTACAAGGAGTTTTAGTTGGGTTCGTATTTTTACCCGGAGTTTTAGTTGTGTTGGTAATTTTACCCGGAGTTTTAGTTGGGTTCATATTTTTTACCGGACTTTTAGTTGGGTTCGTATTTTTTACCCGATGTTTTAGTTGGGTTTGTATTTTTTACCCGGAGTTTTAGTTGGGTTCGTATTTTTACCCGGAGTTTTAGTTGGGTTCGTATTTTTACCCGGAGTTTTAGTTGGGTTCGTAATTTTATCCGGAGTTTTAGTTGGGTTCGTATTTTTTACCCGGACTTTTTAGTTGGGTTAGTAGTTTTGCCCGGAGTTTTAGTTGGGTTCGTATTTTTTTACCCGGAGTTTTAGTTGGGTTCTAAATGTTACCCGGACTTTTTTGTTTGGTTCGTATTCTTTACACGGAGTTTTAGTTGGGTTCGTAATTTTACCCGGACTTTTTAGTTGGGTTCGTAATTTTACCCGGAGTTTTAGTTGGGTTCGTAATTTTACCCGGAGTTTTAGTTGGGTTCGTAATTTTACCCGGAGTTTTAGTTGGGTTCGTAATTTTACCCGGAGTTTTAGTTGGGTTCGTAATTTTACCCGGACTTTTTAGTTGGGTTCGTATTTTTTACCCGGACTTTTAGTTGGGTTCGTAATTTTACCCGGAGTTTTAGTTGGGTTCGTAATTTTACCCGGAGTTTTAGTAGAGTTCGTAATTTTACCCGGAGTTTTAGTTGGGTTCGTAATTTTACCCGGACTTTTTATTTGGGTTCGTAATTTTACCCGGACTTTTTAGTTGGGTTCGTAATTTTACCCGGAGTTTTAGTTGGGTTCGTAATTTTACCCGGAGTTTTACTTGGGTTCGTAATTTTACCCGGACTTTTTAGTTGGGTTCGTATTTTTTACCCGGACTTTTAGTTGGGTTCGTAATTTTACCCGGAGTTTTAGTTGGGTTCGTAATCTTACCCGGAGTTTTAGTTGGGTTCGTATTTTTTACCCGGACATTTTAGTTGGGTTAGCATTTTTTACCCGGAGTTTTAGTAGGGTTCGTACTTTTTACCCGGAGTTTTAGTTGGGTTCGTATTTTTTACCCGGAGTTTTAGTTGGGTTCGTATTTTTTACCCGGAGTTTTAGTTGGGTTCGTAATTTTACCCGGAGTTTTAGTTGGGTTCGTAATTTTACCCGGACTTTTTATTTGGGTTCGTAATTTTACCCGGACTTTTTAGTTGGGTTCGTAATTTTACCCGGAGTTTTAGTTGGGTTCGTAATTTTACCCGGAGTTTTACTTGGGTTCGTAATTTTACCCGGACTTTTTAGTTGGGTTCGTATTTTTTACCCGGACTTTTAGTTGGGTTCGTAATTTTACCCGGAGTTTTAGTTGGGTTCGTAATTTCACCCGGAGTTTTAGTTGGGTTCGTAATTTTACCCGGAGTTTTAGTTGGGTTCGTAATTTTACCCGGACTTTTTATTTGGGTTCGTAATTTTACCCGGACTTTTTAGTTGGGTTCGTAATTTTACCCGGAGTTTTAGTTGGGTTCGTAATTTTACCCGGAGTTTTAGTTGGGTTCGTAATTTTACCCGGAGTTTTAGTTGGGTTCGTAATTTTACCCGGAGTTTTAGTTGGGTTCGTAATTTTACCCGGACTTTTTATTTGGGTTCGTAATTTTACCCGGACTTTTTAGTTGGGTTCGTAATTTTACCCGTAGTTTTAGTTGGGTTCGTAATTTTACCCGGAGTTTTACTTGGGTTCGTAATTTTACCCGGACTTTTTAGTTGGGTTCGTATTTTTTACCCGGACTTTTAGTTGGGTTCGTAATTTTACCCGGAGTTTTAGTTGGGTTCGTAATTTTACCCGGAGTTTTAGTTGGGTTCGTAATTTTACCCGGAGGTTTAGTTGGGTTCGTATTTTTTACCCGGACTTTTTAGTTGGGGTTAGTATTTTTACCCGGAGTTTTTGTTGGGTTCGTATTTTTACCCGGAGTTTTAGTTGGGTTCGTAATTTTACCCTGAGTTTTAGTTGGGTTCGTATTTTTTACCCGGACATTTTAGTTGGGTTAGCATTTTTTACCCGGAGTTTTAGTTGGGTTCGTACTTTTTACCCGGAGTTTTAGTTGGGTTCGTATTTTTTACCCGGAGTTTTAGTTGGGTTCGTATTTTTTACCCGGAGTTTTGGTTGGGTTCGTAATTTTACCCGGAGTTTTAGTTGGGTTCGTAATTTTACCCGGACTTTTTATTTGGGTTCGTAATTTTACCCGGACTTTTTAGTTGGGTTCGTAATTTTACCCGGAGTTTTAGTTGGGTTCGTAATTTTACCCGGAGTTTTACTTGGGTTCGTAATTTTATCCGGACTTTTTAGTTGGGTTCGTATTTTTTACCCGGACTTTTAGTTGGGTTCGTAATTTTACCCGGAGTTTTAGTTGGGTTCGTAATTTCACCCGGAGTTTTAGTTGGGTTCGTAATTTTACCCGGAGTTTTAGTTGGGTTCGTAATTTTACCCGGACTTTTTATTTGGGTTCGTAATTTTACCCGGACTTTTTAGTTGGGTTCGTAATTTTACCCGGAGTTTTAGTTGGGTTCGTAATTTTACCCGGAGTTTTAGTTGGGTTCGTAATTTTACCCGGAGTTTTAGTTGGGTTCGTAATTTTACCCGGAGTTTTAGTTGGGTTCGTAATTTTACCCGGACTTTTTAGTTGGGTTCGTATTTTTTACCCGGACTTTTAGTTGGGTTCGTAATTTTACCCGGAGTTTTAGTTGGGTTCGTAATTTTACCCGGAGTTTTAGTTGAGTTCGTAATTTTACCCGGAGTTTTAGTTGGGTTCGTAATTTTACCCGGACTTTTTATTTGGGTTCGTAATTTTACCCGGACTTTTTAGTTGGGTTCGTAATTTAACCCGGAGTTTTAGTTGGGTTCGTAATTTTACCCGGAGTTTTACTTGGGTTCGTAATTTTACCCGGACTTTTTAGTTGGGTTCGTATTTTTTACCCGGACTTTTAGTTGGGTTCGTAATTTTACCCGGAGTTTTAGTTGGGTTCGTAATTTCACCCGGAGTTTTAGTTGGGTTCGTAATTTTACCCGGAGTTTTAGTTGGGTTCGTATTTTTTACCTGGACTTTTTAGTTGGGGTTAGTATTTTTACCCGGAGTTTTAGTTGGGTTCGTATTTTTACCCGGAGTTTTAGTTGGGTTCGTAATTTTACCCGGAGTTTTAGTTGGGTTCGTATTTTTTACCCGGACATTTTAGTTGGGTTAGCATTTTTTACCCGGAGTTTTAGTTGGGTTCGTACTTTTTACCCGGAGTTTTAGTTGGGTTCGTATTTTTTACCCGGAGTGTTATTTGGGTTCGTATTTTTTACCCGGACTTTTTAGTTGGGTAAGTATTTTTACTCGGAGTTTTAGTTGGGTTCGTATTTTTACCCGGAGTTTTAGTTGGGTTCGTAATTTTACCCGGAGTTTTAGTTGGGTTCGTATCTTTTACCCGGACTATTTAGTTGGGTTAGTATTTTTTACCCTGAGTTTTAGTTGGGTTCGTATTTTTTACCCGGAGTTTTAGTTGGGTACGCATTTTTTACCCGGAATTTTTAGTTGGGTTAGTATTTTTATCCGGAGTTTTAGTAGGGTTTGTATTTTTACCCGGAGTTTTAGTTGGGTTCGTAATTTTACCCGGAGTTTTAGTTGGGTTCGTATTTTTAACCCAGACTTTTTAGTTGGGTTAGTATTTTTACCCGGAGTTTTAGTTGGGTTCGTATTTTTACCCGGAGTTTTAGTTGGGTTCGTAATTTTATCCGGAGTTTTAGTTGGGTTCGTATTTTTTACCCGGACTTTTTAGTTGGGTTAGTATTTTTGCCCGGAGTTTTAGTTGGGTTCGTATTTTTTACCCGGAGTTTTAGTTGGGTTCGTAATTTTACCCGGAGTCTTAAGTTAGGTTCGTATTTTTTATCCGGACTTTTTAGTTGGGTTCGTATTTTTTACCCGGAGTTTTAGTTGGGTTCGTAATTTTACCCGGAGTTTTAGTTGGGTTCGTATTTTTTACCCGGACTTTTTAGTTGGGTTAGTATTTTTACCCGGAGTTTTAGTTGGGTTCGTATTTTTTACCTGGACTTTTTAGTTGGGGTTAGTATTTTTACCCGGAGTTTTAGTTGGGTTCGTATTTTTACCCGAAGTTTTAGTTGGGTTCGTAATTTTACCCGGAGTTTTAGTTGGGTTCGTATTTTTTACCCGGACATTTTAGTTGGGTTAGCATTTTTTACCCGGAGTTTTAGTTGGGGTCGTACTTTTTACCCGGAGTTTTAGTTGGGTTCGTATTTTTTACCCGGAGTGTTATTTGGGTTCGTATTTTTTACCCGGACTTTTTAGTTGGGTAAGTATTTTTACTCGGAGTTTTAGTTGGGTTCGTATTTTTACCCGGAGTTTTAGTTGGGTTCGTAATTTTACCCGGAGTTTTAGTTGGGTTCGTATCTTTTACCCGGACTATTTAGTTGGGTTAGTATTTTTTACCCTGAGTTTTAGTTGGGTTCGTATTTTTTACCCGGAGTTTTAGTTGGGTTCGC
Source organism: Melinopterus prodromus (assembly GCA_964023965.1). Classification (NCBI taxonomy): domain Eukaryota; kingdom Metazoa; phylum Arthropoda; class Insecta; order Coleoptera; family Scarabaeidae; genus Melinopterus; species Melinopterus prodromus. The sequence goes on along the minus strand of CAXIES010000607.1, from coordinate 10,868 downwards.
ATTTTTTACCCGGAATTTTTAGTTGGGTTAGTATTTTTATCCGGAGTTTTAGTAGGGTTTGTATTTTTACCCGGAGTTTTAGTTGGGTTCGTAATTTTACCCGGAGTTTTAGTTGGGTTCGTATTTTTAACCCAGACTTTTTAGTTGGGTTAGTATTTTTACCCGGAGTTTTAGTTGGGTTCGTATTTTTACCCGGAGTTTTAGTTGGGTTCGTAATTTTATCCGGAGTTTTAGTTGGGTTCGTATTTTTTACCCGGACTTTTTAGTTGGGTTAGTATTTTTGCCCGGAGTTTTAGTTGGGTTCGTATTTTTTACCCGGAGTTTTAGTTGGGTTCGTAATTTTACCCGGAGTCTTAAGTTAGGTTCGTATTTTTTATCCGGACTTTTTAGTTGGGTTCGTATTTTTTACCCGGAGTTTTAGTTGGGTTCGTAATTTTACCCGGAGTTTTAGTTGGGTTCGTATTTTTTACCCGGACTTTTTAGTTGGGTTAGTATTTTTACCCGGAGCTTTAGTTGGGTTCGTATTTTTACCCGGAGTTTTAGTTGGGTTCGTATTTTTACCCGGAGTTTTAGTTGGGTTCGTATTTTTTACCCGGACATTTTAGTTGGGTTATCATTTTTTACCCGGAGTTTTAGTTGGGTTCGTACTTTTTACCCGGAGTTTTAGTTGGGTTCGTATTTTTTACCCGGAGTTTTAGTTGGGTTCGTATTTTTTACCCGGAGTTTTAGTTGGGTTCGTAATTTTACCCGGAGTTTTAGTTGGGTTCGTAATTTTACCCGGACTTTTTATTTGGGTTCGTAATTTTACCCGGACTTTTTAGTTGGGTTCGTAATTTTACCCGGAGTTTTAGTTGGGTTCGTAATTTTACCCGGAGTTTTACTTGGGTTCGTAATTTTACCCGGAATTTTTAGTTGGGTTCGTATTTTTTACTCGGACTTTTAGTTGGGTTCGTAATTTTACCCGGAGTTTTAGTTGGGTTCGTAATTTCACCCGGAGTTTTAGTTGGGTTCGTAATTTTACCCGGAGTTTTAGTTGGGTTCGTAATTTTACCCGGACTTTTTATTTGGGTTCGTAATTTTACCCGGACTTTTTAGTTGGGTTCGTAATTTTACCCGGAGTTTTAGTTGGGTTCGTAATTTTACCCGGAGTTTTAGTTGGGTTCGTAATTTTACCCGGAGTTTTAGTTGGGTTCGTAATTTTACCCGGAGTTTTAGTTGGCTTCGTAATTTTACCCGGACTTTTTAGTTGGGTTCGTATTTTTTACCCGGACTTTTAGTTGGGTTCGTAATTTTACCCGGAGTTTTAGTTGGGTTCGTAATTTTACCCGGAGTTTTAGTTGAGTTCGTAATTTTACCCGGAGTTTTAGTTGGGTTCGTAATTTTACCCGGACTTTTTATTTGGGTTCGTAATTTTACCCGGACTTTTTAGTTGGGTTCGTAATTTAACCCGGAGTTTTAGTTGGGTTCGTAATTTTACCCGGAGTTTTACTTGGGTTCGTAATTTTACCCGGACTTTTTAGTTGGGTTCGTATTTTTTACCCGGACTTTTAGTTGGGTTCGTAATTTTACCCGGAGTTTTAGTTGGGTTCGTAATTTCACCCGGAGTTTTAGTTGGGTTCGTAATTTTACCCGGAGTTTTAGTTGGGTTCGTATTTTTTACCTGGACTTTTTAGTTGGGGTTAGTATTTTTACCCGGAGTTTTAGTTGGGTTCGTATTTTTACCCGGAGTTTTAGTTGGGTTCGTAATTTTACCCGAAGTTTTAGTTGGGTTCGTATTTTTTACACGGACATTTTAGTTGGGTTAGCATTTTTTACCCGGAGTTTTAGTTGGGTTCGTACTTTTTACCCGGAGTTTTAGTTGGGTTCGTATTTTTTACCCGGAGTGTTATTTGGGTTCGTATTTTTTACCCGGACTTTTTAGTTGGGTAAGTATTTTTACCCGGAGTTTTAGTTGGGTTCGTATTTTTACCCGGAGTTTTAGTTGGGTTCGTAATTTTACCCGGACTTTTTATTTGGGTTCGTAATTTTACCCGGACTTTTTAGTTGGGTTCGTAATTTTACCCGGAGTTTTAGTTGGGTTCGTAATTTTACCCGGAGTTTTACTTGGGTTCGTAATTTTACCCGGAATTTTTAGTTGGGTTCGTATTTTTTACCCGGACTTTTAGTTGGGTCCGTAATTTTACCCGGAGTTTTAGTTGGGTTCGTAATTTCACCCGGAGTTTTAGTTGGGTTCGTAATTTTACCCGGAGTTTTAGTTGGGTTCGTAATTTTACCCGGACTTTTTATTTGGGTTCGTAATTTTACCCGGACTTTTTAGTTGGGTTCGTAATTTTACCCGGAGTTTTAGTTGGGTTCGTAATTTTACCCGGAGTTTTAGTTGGGTTCGTAATTTTACCCGGAGTTTTAGTTGGGTTCGTAATTTTACCCGGAGTTTTAGTTGGCTTCGTAATTTTACCCGGACTTTTTAGTTGGGTTCGTATTTTTTACCCGGACTTTTAGTTGGGTTCGTAATTTTACCCGGAGTTTTAGTTGGGTTCGTAATTTTACCCGGAGTTTTAGTTGAGTTCGTAATTTTACCCGGAGTTTTAGTTGGGTTCGTAATTTTACCCGGACTTTTTATTTGGGTTCGTAATTTTACCCGGACTTTTTAGTTGGGTTCGTAATTTAACCCGGAGTTTTAGTTGGGTTCGTAATTTTACCCGGAGTTTTACTTGGGTTCGTAATTTTACCCGGACTTTTTAGTTGGGTTCGTATTTTTTACCCGGACTTTTAGTTGGGTTCGTAATTTTACCCGGAGTTTTAGTTGGGTTCGTATTTTTACCCGGAGTTTTAGTTGGGTTCGTAATTTTACCCGAAGTTTTAGTTGGGTTCGTATTTTTTACCCGGACATTTTAGTTGGGTTAGCATTTTTTACCCGGAGTTTTAGTTGGGTTCGTACTTTTTACCCGGAGTTTTAGTTGGGTTCGTATTTTTTACCCGGATTGTTATTTGGGTTCGTATTTTTTACCCGGACTTTTTAGTTGGGTAAGTATTTTTACCCGGAGTTTTAGTTGGGTTCGTATTTTTACCCGGAGTTTTAGTTGGGTTCGTAATTTTACCCGGAGTTTTAGTTGGGTTCGTATCTTTTACCCGGACTATTTAGTTGGGTTAGTATTTTTTACCCTGAGTTTTAGTTGGGTTCGTATTTTTTACCCGGAGTTTTAGTTGGGTTCGCATTTTTTACCCGGAATTTTTAGTTGGGTTAGTATTTTTACCCGGAGTTTTAGTAGGGTTTGTATTTTCACCCGGAGTTTTAGTTGGGTTCGTAATTTTACCCGGAGTTTTAGTTGGGTTCGTATTTTTAACCCGGACTTTTTAGTTGGGTTAGTATTTTTACCCGGAGTTTTAGTTGGGTTCGTATTTTTACCCGGAGTTTTAGTTGGGTTCGTAATTTTATCCGGAGTTTTAGTTGGGTTCGTATTTTTTACCCGGACTTTTTAGTTGGGTTAGTATTTTTGCCCGGAGTTTTAGTTGAGTTCGTATTTTCTACCCGGAGTTTTAGTTGGGTTCGTAATTTTACCCGGAGTTTTAGTTGGGTTCGTAATTTTACCCGGAGTCTTAAGTTATGTTCGTATTTTTTATCCGGACTTTTTAGTTGGGTTCGTATTTTTACCCGGAGTTTTAGTTGGGTTCGTAATTTTACCCGGAGTTTTAGTTGGGTTCGTATTTTTTACCCGGACTTTTTAGTTGGGTTAGTATTTTTACCCGGAGCTTTAGTTGGGTTCGTATTTTTACTCGGAGTTTTAGTTGGGTTCGTATTTTTACCCGGAGTTTTAGTTGGGTTCGTAATTTTAGCCGGAGTTTTAGTTGGGTTCGTATTTTTTACCCGGAGTTTTAGTTGGGTTCGTAATTTTACCTGGAGTTTTAAGTTAGGTTCGTATTTTTACCCGGACTTTTTAGTTGGGTTCGTATTTTTTACCCGGAGTTTTATTTGGGTTCGTAATTTTACCCGGAGTTTTAGTTGGGTTCGTAATTTTACCCGGAGTTTTAGTTGGGTTCGTAATTTTACCCGGAGTTTTAGTTGGGTTCGTATTTTTAACCCGGACTTTTTAGTTGGGTTCGTATTTTTTACCCGGACTTTTAGTTGGGTTCGTAATTTTACCCGGAGTTTTAGTTGGGTTCGTAATTTTACCAGGAGTTTTAGTAGGGTTCGTAATTTTACCCGGAGTCTTGAGTTACCCGGACTTTTTAGTTGGGTTCGTATTTTTACCCGGACTTTTAGTTGGGTTCGTAATTTTACCCGGAGTTTTAGTTGGGTTCGTAATTTTACCCGGAGTTTTAGTTGGGTTCGTAATTTTACCCGGAGTTTTACTTGGGTTCGTAATTTTACCCGGAGTTTTACTTGGGTTCGTAATTTTACCCGGAGTTTTACTTGGGTTCGTAATTTTACCCGGAGTTTTAGTTGGGTTCGTAATTTTACCCGGAGTTTTAGTTGGGTTCGTAATTTTACCCGGACTTTTTAGTTGGGTAAGTATTTTTACCCGGAGTTTTAGTTGGGTTCGTATTTTTACCCGGAGTTTTAGTTGGGTTCGTAATTTTACCCGGACTTTTTATTTGGGTTCGTAATTTTACCCGGACTTTTTAGTTGGGTTCGTAATTTTACCCGGAGTTTTAGTTGGGTTCGTAATTTTACCCGGAGTTTTACTTGGGTTCGTAATTTTACCCGGAATTTTTAGTTGGGTTCGTATTTTTTACCCGGACTTTTAGTTGGGTCCGTAATTTTACCCGGAGTTTTAGTTGGGTTCGTAATTTCACCCGGAGTTTTAGTTGGGTTCGTAATTTTACCCGGAGTTTTAGTTGGGTTCGTAATTTTACCCGGACTTTTTATTTGGGTTCGTAATTTTACCCGGACTTTTTAGTTGGGTTCGTAATTTTACCCGGAGTTTTAGTTGGGTTCGTAATTTTACCCGGAGTTTTAGTTGGGTTCGTAATTTTACCCGGAGTTTTAGTTGGGTTCGTAATTTTACCCGGAGTTTTAGTTGGCTTCGTAATTTTACCCGGACTTTTTAGTTGGGTTCGTATTTTTTACCCGGACTTTTAGTTGGGTTCGTAATTTTACCCGGAGTTTTAGTTGGGTTCGTAATTTTACCCGGAGTTTTAGTTGAGTTCGTAATTTTACCCGGAGTTTTAGTTGGGTTCGTAATTTTACCCGGACTTTTTATTTGGGTTCGTAATTTTACCCGGACTTTTTAGTTGGGTTCGTAATTTAACCCGGAGTTTTAGTTGGGTTCGTAATTTTACCCGGAGTTTTACTTGGGTTCGTAATTTTACCCGGACTTTTTAGTTGGGTTCGTATTTTTTACCCGGACTTTTAGTTGGGTTCGTAATTTTACCCGGAGTTTTAGTTGGGTTCGTATTTTTACCCGGAGTTTTAGTTGGGTTCGTAATTTTACCCGAAGTTTTAGTTGGGTTCGTATTTTTTACCCGGACATTTTAGTTGGGTTAGCATTTTTTACCCGGAGTTTTAGTTGGGTTCGTACTTTTTACCCGGAGTTTTAGTTGGGTTCGTATTTTTTACCCGGATTGTTATTTGGGTTCGTATTTTTTACCCGGACTTTTTAGTTGGGTAAGTATTTTTACCCGGAGTTTTAGTTGGGTTCGTATTTTTACCCGGAGTTTTAGTTGGGTTCGTAATTTTACCCGGAGTTTTAGTTGGGTTCGTATCTTTTACCCGGACTATTTAGTTGGGTTAGTATTTTTTACCCTGAGTTTTAGTTGGGTTCGTATTTTTTACCCGGAGTTTTAGTTGGGTTCGCATTTTTTACCCGGAATTTTTAGTTGGGTTAGTATTTTTACCCGGAGTTTTAGTAGGGTTTGTATTTTCACCCGGAGTTTTAGTTGGGTTCGTAATTTTACCCGGAGTTTTAGTTGGGTTCGTATTTTTAACCCGGACTTTTTAGTTGGGTTAGTATTTTTACCCGGAGTTTTAGTTGGGTTCGTATTTTTACCCGGAGTTTTAGTTGGGTTCGTAATTTTATCCGGAGTTTTAGTTGGGTTCGTATTTTTTACCCGGACTTTTTAGTTGGGTTAGTATTTTTGCCCGGAGTTTTAGTTGAGTTCGTATTTTCTACCCGGAGTTTTAGTTGGGTTCGTAATTTTACCCGGAGTTTTAGTTGGGTTCGTAATTTTACCCGGAGTCTTAAGTTATGTTCGTATTTTTTATCCGGACTTTTTAGTTGGGTTCGTATTTTTACCCGGAGTTTTAGTTGGGTTCGTAATTTTACCCGGAGTTTTAGTTGGGTTCGTATTTTTTACCCGGACTTTTTAGTTGGGTTAGTATTTTTACCCGGAGCTTTAGTTGGGTTCGTATTTTTACTCGGAGTTTTAGTTGGGTTCGTATTTTTACCCGGAGTTTTAGTTGGGTTCGTAATTTTAGCCGGAGTTTTAGTTGGGTTCGTATTTTTTACCCGGAGTTTTAGTTGGGTTCGTAATTTTACCTGGAGTTTTAAGTTAGGTTCGTATTTTTACCCGGACTTTTTAGTTGGGTTCGTATTTTTTACCCGGAGTTTTATTTGGGTTCGTAATTTTACCCGGAGTTTTAGTTGGGTTCGTAATTTTACCCGGAGTTTTAGTTGGGTTCGTAATTTTACCCGGAGTTTTAGTTGGGTTCGTATTTTTAACCCGGACTTTTTAGTTGGGTTCGTATTTTTTACCCGGACTTTTAGTTGGGTTCGTAATTTTACCCGGAGTTTTAGTTGGGTTCGTAATTTTACCAGGAGTTTTAGTAGGGTTCGTAATTTTACCCGGAGTCTTGAGTTACCCGGACTTTTTAGTTGGGTTCGTATTTTTACCCGGACTTTTAGTTGGGTTCGTAATTTTACCCGGAGTTTTAGTTGGGTTCGTAATTTTACCCGGAGTTTTAGTTGGGTTCGTAATTTTACCCGGAGTTTTACTTGGGTTCGTAATTTTACCCGGAGTTTTACTTGGGTTCGTAATTTTACCCGGAGTTTTAGTTGGGTTCGTAATTTTACCCGGAGTTTTAGTTGGGTTCGTAATTTTACCCGGAGTTTTAGTTGGGTTCGTATTTTTAACCCAGACTTTTTAGTTGGGTTAGTATTTTTACCCGGAGTTTTAGTTGGGTTCGTATTTTTACCCGGAGTTTTAGTTGGGTTCGTAATTTTATCCGGAGTTTTAGTTGGGTTCGTATTTTTTACCCGGACTTTTTAGTTGGGTTAGTATTTTTGCCCGGAGTTTTAGTTGGGTTCGTATTTTTTACCCGGAGTTTTAGTTGGGTTCGTAGTTTTACCCGGAGTCTTAAGTTAGGTTCGTATTTTTTATCCGGACTTTTTAGTTGGGTTCGTATTTTTTACCCGGAGTTTTAGTTGGGTTCGTAATTTTACCCGGAGTTTTAGTTGGGTTCGTATTTTTTACCCGGACTTTTTAGTTGGGTTAGTATTTTTACCCGGAGCTTTAGTTGGGTTCGTATTTTTACCCGGAGTTTTAGTTGGGTTCGTATTTTTACCCGGAGTTTTAGTTGGGTTCGTATTTTTTACCCGGACATTTTAGTTGGGTTATCATTTTTTACCCGGAGTTTTAGTTGGGTTCGTACTTTTTACCCGGAGTTTTAGTTGGGTTCGTATTTTTACCCGGAGTTTTAGTTGGGTTCGTATTTTTTACCCGGAGTTTTAGTTGGGTTCGTAATTTTACCCGGAGTTTTAGTTGGGTTCGTAATTTTACCCGGACTTTTTATTTGGGTTCGTAATTTTACCCGGACTTTTTAGTTGGGTTCGTAATTTTACCCGGAGTTTTAGTTGGGTTCGTAATTTTACCCGGAGTTTTACTTGGGTTCGTAATTTTACCCGGAATTTTTAGTTGGGTTCGTATTTTTTACCCGGACTTTTAGTTGGGTTCGTAATTTTACCCGGAGTTTTAGTTGGGTTCGTAATTTCACCCGGAGTTTTAGTTGGGTTCGTAATTTTACCCGGAGTTTTAGTTGGGTTCGTAATTTTACCCGGACTTTTTATTTGGGTTCGTAATTTTACCCGGACTTTTTAGTTGGGTTCGTAATTTTACCCGGAGTTTTAGTTGGGTTCGTAATTTTACCCGGAGTTTTAGTTGGGTTCGTAATTTTACCCGGAGTTTTAGTTGGGTTCGTAATTTTACCCGGAGTTTTAGTTGGCTTCGTAATTTTACCCGGACTTTTTAGTTGGGTTCGTATTTTTTACCCGGACTTTTAGTTGGGTTCGTAATTTTACCCGGAGTTTTAGTTGGGTTCGTAATTTTACCCGGAGTTTTAGTTGAGTTCGTAATTTTACCCGGAGTTTTAGTTGGGTTCGTAATTTAACCCGGACTTTTTATTTGGGTTCGTAATTTTACCCGGACTTTTTAGTTGGGTTCGTAATTTAACCCGGAGTTTTAGTTGGGTTCGTAATTTTACCCGGAGTTTTACTTGGGTTCGTAATTTTACCCGGACTTTTTAGTTGGGTTCGTATTTTTTACCCGGACTTTTAGTTGGGTTCGTAATTTTACCCGGAGTTTTAGTTGGGTTCGTAATTTCACCCGGAGTTTTAGTTGGGTTCGTAATTTTACCCGGAGTTTTAGTTGGGTTCGTATTTTTTACCTGGACTTTTTAGTTGGGGTTAGTATTTTTACCCGGAGTTTTAGTTGGGTTCGTATTTTTACCCGGAGTTTTAGTTGGGTTCGTAATTTTACCCGAAGTTTTAGTTGGGTTCGTATTTTTTACCCGGACATTTTAGTTGGGTTAGCATTTTTTACCCGGAGTTTTAGTTGGGTTCGTACTTTTTACCCGGAGTTTTAGTTGGGTTCGTATTTTTTACCCGGAGTGTTATTTGGGTTCGTATTTTTTACCCGGACTTTTTAGTTGGGTAAGTATTTTTACCCGGAGTTTTAGTTGGGTTCGTATTTTTACCCGGAGTTTTAGTTGGGTTCGTAATTTTACCCGGAGTTTTAGTTGGGTTCGTATCTTTTACCCGGACTATTTAGTTGGGTTAGTATTTTTTACCCTGAGTTTTAGTTGGGTTCGTATTTTTTACCCGGAGTTTTAGTTGGGTTCGCATTTTTTACCCGGAATTTTTAGTTGGGTTAGTATTTTTACCCGGAGTTTTAGTAGGGTTTGTATTTTTACCCGGAGTTTTAGTTGGGTTCGTAATTTTACCCGGAGTTTTAGTTGGGTTCGTATTTTTAACCCGGACTTTTTAGTTGGGTTAGTATTTTTACCCGGAGTTTTAGTTGGGTTCGTATTTTTACCCGGAGTTTTAGTTGGGTTCGTAATTTTATCCGGAGTTTTAGTTGGGTTCGTATTTTTTACCCGGACTTTTTAGTTGGGTTAGTATTTTTGCCCGGAGTTTTAGTTGAGTTCGTATTTTTTATCCGGAGTTTTAGTTGGGTTCGTAATTTTACCCGGAGTTTTAGTTGGGTTCGTAATTTTACCCGGAGTCTTAAGTTAGGTTCGTATTTTTTATCCGGACTTTTTAGTTGGGTTCGTATTTTTACCCGGAGTTTTAGTTGGGTTCGTAATTTTACCCGGAGTTTTAGTTGGGTTCGTATTTTTTACCCGGACTTTTTAGTTGGGTTAGTATTTTTACCCGGAGCTTTAGTTGGGTTCGTATTTTTACCGGACTTTTAGTTGGGTTCGTATTTTTACCCGGAGTTTTAGTTGGGTTCGTAATTTTAGCCCGGAGTTTTAGTTGGGTTCGTATTTTTTACCCGGAGTTTTAGTTGGGTTCGTAATTTTACCTGGAGTTTTAAGTTAGGTTCGTATTTTTACCCGGACTTTTTAGTTGGGTTCGTATTTTTTTACCCGGAGTTTTATTTGGGTTCGTAATTTTACCCGGAGTTTTAGTTGGGTTCGTAATTTTACCCGGAGTTTTAGTTGGGTTCGTAATTTTACCCGGAGTTTTAGTTGGGTTCGTATTTTTAACCCGGACTTTTTAGTTGGGTTCGTATTTTTTACCCGGACTTTTAGTTGGGTTCGTAATTTTACCCGGAGTTTTAGTTGGGTTCGTAATTTTACCGGAGTTTTAGTAGGGTTCGTATTTTACCCGGAGTCTTGAGTTACCCGGACTTTTTAGTTGGGTTCGTTATTTTTACCGGACTTTTAGTTGGGTTCGTAATTTTTACCGGAGTTTTTGTTGGGTTCGTAATTTTACCCGGAGTTTTAGTTGGGTTCGTAATTTTACCGGAGTTTTACTTGGGTTCGTAATTTTACCCGGAGTTTTACTTGGGTTCGTAATTTTACCCGGAGTTTTAGCTGGGTTCGTAATTTTTACCCGGAGTTTTAGTTGGGTTCGTAATTTTACCGGACTTTTTAGTTGGGTTCGTATTTTTTACCCGGACTTTTAGTTGGGTTCGTAATTTTACCCGGAGTTTTGTTGGGTTCGTAATTTTACCCGGAGTTAAAGGCGCTATTCCCACGGGCGCTACACGTCATCAACACGACATGGCGACGACATGTCCCGTCGATGTTGACGCATATATCCAAATGGGAGCAGGCAGACGGCGCTGCACTACATCTAAGCGACACGATATGTTAGCAACATGTTTGCCGGCGACATTTCTGATCAGTCGCCGCTCAACATTTCTGCACTAACCATAGCTGAATTATCACTGGGAAGCACGTCTTGCTCGTTTGACATCTTGAATACGACTGATTCTTGTCTTATAGATGTCGTGTCGTGTGAACCAACTGTGTTGGATACATTTTTTTTTGTCTTGTCGCTTGGATGTTGTGTTTATGACGTGTAGCGCCGTGAGGTTAGCGCCTTAGTTGAGTTAGTAATTTTACCCGGAGTTTTAGTTGGGTTCGTAATTTTACCCGGACTTTTTAGTTGGGTTCGTAATTTTACCCGGAGTCTTAAGTTAGGTTCGTA
>CAXIES010000606.1:0-63529 GCA_964023965.1 Melinopterus prodromus | reverse complement strand
GAACCCAAGTAAAACTCCGGGTAAAATTAAGAACCCAAGTAAAACTCCGGGTAAAATTACGAACCCAACTAAAACTCCGGGTAAAATTACGAACCCAACTAAAACTCCGGGTAAAATTACGAACCCAACTAAAAGTCCGGGTAAAAAATACGAACCCAACTAAAAAGTCCGGGTAAAATTACGAACCCAAGTAAAACTCCGGGTAAAATTACGAACCCAACTAAAACTCCGGGTAAAATTACGAACCCAACTAAAAAGTCCGGGTAAAATTACGAACCCAAATAAAAAGTCCGGGTAAAATTACTAACCCAACTAAAACTCCGGGTAAAATTACGAACTCAACTAAAACTCCGGGTAAAATTACGAACCCAACTAAAACTCCGGGTAAAATTACGAACCCAACTAAAAGTCCGGGTAAAAATACGAACCCAACTAAAAAGTCCGGGTAAAATTACAAACCCAACTAAAACTCCGGGTAAAATTACGAACCCAACTAAAACTCCGGGTAAAATTACGAACCCAACTAAAACTCCGGGTAAAATTACGAACCCAACTAAAACTCCGGGTAAAATTACGAACCCAACTAAAAAGTGCGAGTAAAATTACGAACCCAACTAAAACTCCGGGTAAAAAATACGAACCAAACAAAAAAGTCCGGGTAACATTTAGAACCCAACTAAAACTCCGGGTAAAAAAATACGAACCCAACTAAAACTCCGGGCAAAAATACTAACCCAACTAAAAAGTCCGGGTAAACAATACGAACCCAACTAAAACTCCGGGCAAAAATACTAACCCAACTAAAAAGTCCGGGTAAAATTACGAACCCAACTAAAACTCCGGGTAAAATTACGAACCCAACTAAAACTCCGGGTAAAAAATACGAACCCAACTAAAAATTCCGGGTAAAATTACGAACCCAACTAAAAAGTCCGGGTAAAATTACGAACCCAACTAAAACTCCGGGTAAAATTACGAACTCAACTAAAACTCCGGGTAAAATTACGAACCCAACTAAAACTCCGGGTAAAATTACGAACCCAACTAAAAGTCCGGGTAAAAAATACGAACCCAACTAAAAAGTCCGGGTAAAATTACGAACCCAACTAAAACTCCGGGTAAAATTACGAACCCAACTAAAATCCGGGTAAATTTACGAACCCAAGTATAACTCCGGGTAAAATTACGAACCCAAGTAAAACTCCGGGTAAAATTACGAACCCAACTAAAACTCCGGGTAAAATTACGAACCCAACTAAAACTCCGGGTAAAATTACGAACCCAACTAAAAGTCCGGGTAAAAATACGAACCCAACTAAAAAGTACGGGTAACTCAAGACTCCGGGTAAAATTACGAACCCAACTAAAACTCCGGGTAAAATTACGAACCCAACTAAAACTCCGGGTAAAATTACGAACCCAACTAAAAGTCCGGGTACAAAATACGAACCAAACTAAAAGGTCCGGGTAAAATTACGAACCCAACTAAAACTCCGGGTAAAATTATGAACCCAACTAAAAGTCCGGGTAAAAAATTCGAACCCAACTAAAAAGTCCGGGTAAAATTACGAACCCAACTAAAACTCCGGGTAAAATTACGAACCCAACTAAAAAGTCCGGGTAAAATTACGAACCCAACTAAAAAGTCCGGGTAAAATTACGAACCCAACTAAAAGGTCCGGGTAAAATTACGAACCCAACTAAAACTCCGGGTAAAATTACGAACTCAACTAAAACTCCGGGTAAAATTACGAACCCAACTAAAACTCCGGGTAAAATTACGAACCCAACTAAAAGTCCGGGTAAAAAATACGAACCCAACTAAAAAGTCCGGGTAAAATTACGAACCCAACTAAAACTCCGGGTAAAATTACGAACCCAACTAAAACTCCGGGTAAAATTACGAACCCAAGTAAAACTCCGGGTAAAATTACGAACCCAAGTAAAACTCCGGGTAAAATTACGAACCCAACTAAAACTCCGGGTAAAATTACGAACTCAACTAAAACTCCGGGTAAAATTACGAACCCAACTAAATCTCCGGGTAAAATTACGAACCCAACTAAAAGTCCGGGTAAAAAATACGAACCCAACTAAAAAGTCCGGGTAAAATTACGAACCCAAGTAAAACTCCGGGTAAAATTACGAACCCAACTAAAACTCCGGGTAAAATTACGAACCCAACTAAAAAGTCCGGGTAAAATTACGAACCCAAATAAAAAGCCCGGGTAAAATTACTAACCCAACTAAAACTCCGGGTAAAATTACGAACTCAACTAAAACTCCGGGTAAAATTACGAACCCAACTAAAACTCCGGGTAAAATTACGAACCCAACTAAAAGTCCGGGTAAAAATACGAACCCAACTAAAAGTCCGGGTAAAATTACGAACCCAACTAAAACTCCGGGTAAAAAATACGAACCCAACTAAAACTCCGGGCAAAAATACTAACACAACTAAAAAGTCCGGGTAAAAAATACGAACCCAACTAAAACTCCGGCTAAAAATACGAACCCAACTAAAACTCCGGGTAAAAATACGAACCCAACTAAAACTCCGGGTAAAAAATACGAACCCAACTAAAACTCCGGGTAAAAATACGAACCCAACTAAAACTCCGGGTAAAAATACGAACCCAACTAAAACTCCGGGTAAAAAATACGAACCCAACTAAAACTCCGGCTAAAAAATACGAACCCAACTAAAACTCCGGGCAAAAATACTAACCCAACTAAAAAGTCCGGGTAAAAAATACGAACCCAACTAAAACTCCGGGTAAAAATACGAACCCAACTAAAACTCCGGGTAAAAATACGAACCCAACTAAAACTCCGGGTAAAAAATACGAACCCAACTAAAACTCCGGGTAAAAAATACGAACCCAACTAAAAAGTCCGGTAAAAAATATGAACCCAACTAAAACTCCGGGTAAAATTACCAACACAACTAAAACTCCGGGTAAAAATACGAACCCAACTAAAACTCCGGGTAAAAAATACGAACCCAACTAAAACTCCGGGTAAAAAATACGAACCCAACTAAAACTCCGGGTAAAATAACGAACCCAACTAAAAGTCCGGGTAAAAAATACGAACCCAACTAAAAAGTCCGGGTAAAATTACGAACCCAACTAAAACTCCGGGTAAAATTACGAACCCAACTAAAACTCCGGGTAAAAAATACGAACCCAACGAAAAATTCCGGGTAAAATTACGAACCCAACTAAAAAGTCCGGGTAAAATTACGAACCCAACTAAAACTCCGGGTAAAATTACGAACTCAACTAAAACTTCGGGTAAAATTACGATCCCAACTAAAACTCCGGGTAAAATTACGAACCCAACTAAAAGTCCGGGTAAAAAATACGATCCCAACTAAAACTCCGGGTAAAATTACGAACCCAACTAAAACTCCGGGTAAATTTACGAACCCAAGTATAACTCCGGGTAAAATTACGAACCCAAGTAAAACTCCGGGTAAAATTACGAACCCAACTAAAACTCCGGGTAAAATTACGAACCCAACTAAAACTCCGGGTAAAATTACGAACCCAACTAAAAGTCCGGGTAAAAATACGAACCCAACTAAAAAGTACGGGTAACTCAAGACTCCGGGTAAAATTACGAACCCAACTAAAACTCCGGGTAAAATTACGAACCCAACTAAAACTCCGGGTAAAATTACGAACCCAAGTAAAACTCCGGGTAAAATTAAGAACCCAAGTAAAACTCCGGGTAAAATTACGAACCCAACTAAAACTCCGGGTAAAATTACGAACCCAACTAAAACTCCGGGTAAAATTACGAACCCAACTAAAAGTCCGGGTAAAAAATACGAACCCAACTAAAAAGTCCGGGTAAAATTACGAACCCAAGTAAAACTCCGGGTAAAATTACGAACCCAACTAAAACTCCGGGTAAAATTACGAACCCAACTAAAAAGTCCGGGTAAAATTACGAACCCAAATAAAAAGTCCGGGTAAAATTACTAACCCAACTAAAACTCCGGGTAAAATTACGAACTCAACTAAAACTCCGGGTAAAATTACGAACCCAACTAAAACTCCGGGTAAAATTACGAACCCAACTAAAAGTCCGGGTAAAAATACGAACCCAACTAAAAAGTCCGGGTAAAATTACAAACCCAACTAAAACTCCGGGTAAAATTACGAACCCAACTAAAACTCCGGGTAAAATTACGAACCCAACTAAAACTCCGGGTAAAATTACGAACCCAACTAAAACTCCGGGTAAAATTACGAACCCAACTAAAAAGTGCGAGTAAAATTACGAACCCAACTAAAACTCCGGGTAAAAAATACGAACCAAACAAAAAAGTCCGGGTAACATTTAGAACCCAACTAAAACTCCGGGTAAAAAAATACGAACCCAACTAAAACTCCGGGCAAAAATACTAACCCAACTAAAAAGTCCGGGTAAACAATACGAACCCAACTAAAACTCCGGGCAAAAATACTAACCCAACTAAAAAGTCCGGGTAAACAATACGAACCCAACTAAAACTCCGGGTAAAAATACGAACCCAACTAAAGCTCCGGGTAAGAATACGAACCCAACTAAAACTCCGGGTAAAAAATACGAACCCAACTAAAACTCCGGGTAAAAATACGAACCCAACTAAAACTCCTGGTAAAAATACGAACCCAACTAAAACTCCGGGTAAAAAATACGAACCCAACTATAACTCCGGGTAAAAAATACGAACCCAACTAAAACTCCGGGCAAAAATACTAACCCAACTAAAAAGTCCGGGTAAAAAAATACGAACCCAACTAAAACTCCGGGTAAAAATACGAACCCAACTAAAACTCCGGGTAAAAATACGAACCCAACTAAAACTCCGGATAAAAAATACGAACCCAACTAAAACTCCGGGTAAAAAATACGAACCCAACTAAAAAGTCCGGTAAAAAATATGAACCCAACTAAAACTCCGGGTAAAATTACCAACACAACTAAAACTCCGGGTAAAAATACGAACCCAACTAAAACTCCGGGTAAAAAATACGAACCCAACTAAAACTCCAGGTAAAAAATACGAACCCAACTAAAACTCCGGGTAAAATTACGAACCCAACTAAAAGTCCGGGTAAAAATACGAACCCAACTAAAAGTCCGGGTAAAAAATACGAACCCAACTAAAAAGTCCGGGTAAAATTACGAACCCAACTAAAACTCCGGGTAAAATTACGAACCCAACTAAAACTCCGGGTAAAAAATACGAACCCAACTAAAACTCCGGGCAAAAATACTAACACAACTAAAAAGTCCGGGTAAAAAATACGAACCCAACTAAAACTCCGGCTAAAAATACGAACCCAACTAAAACTCCGGGTAAAAATACGAACCCAACTAAAACTCCGGGTAAAAAATACGAACCCAACTAAAACTCCGGGTAAAAATACGAACCCAACTAAAACTCCGGGTAAAAATACGAACCCAACTAAAACTCCGGGTAAAAAATACGAACCCAACTAAAACTCCGGCTAAAAAATACGAACCCAACTAAAACTCCGGGCAAAAATACTAACCCAACTAAAAAGTCCGGGTAAAAAATACGAACCCAACTAAAACTCCGGGTAAAAATACGAACCCAACTAAAACTCCGGGTAAAAATACGAACCCAACTAAAACTCCGGGTAAAAAATACGAACCCAACTAAAACTCCGGGTAAAAAATACGAACCCAA
The DNA here is from genome assembly GCA_964023965.1 of Melinopterus prodromus. Lineage (NCBI taxonomy): Eukaryota > Metazoa > Arthropoda > Insecta > Coleoptera > Scarabaeidae > Melinopterus > Melinopterus prodromus. The sequence continues at coordinate 57,819 of CAXIES010000606.1, read as the reverse complement.
CTAAAAAGTCCGGTAAAAAATATGAACCCAACTAAAACTCCGGGTAAAATTACCAACACAACTAAAACTCCGGGTAAAAATACGAACCCAACTAAAACTCCGGGTAAAAAATACGAACCCAACTAAAACTCCGGGTAAAAAATACGAACCCAACTAAAACTCCTGGTAAAATTACGAACCCAACTAAAAGTCCGGGTAAAAAATACGAACCCAACTAAAAAGTCCGGGTAAAATTACGAACCCAACTAAAACTCCGGGTAAAATTACGAACCCAACTAAAACTCCGGGTAAAAAATACGAACCCAACTAAAACTCCGGGCAAAAATACTAACACAACTAAAAAGTCCGGGTTAAAAATACGAACCCAACTAAAACTCCGGCTAAAAATACGAACCCAACTAAAACTCCGGGTAAAAATACGAACCCAACTAAAACTCCGGGTAAAAAATACGAACCCAACTAAAACTCCGGGTAAAAATACGAACCCAACTAAAACTCCGGGTAAAAATACGAACCCAACTAAAACTCCGGGTAAAAAATACGAACCCAACTAAAACTCCGGCTAAAAAATACGAACCCAACTAAAACTCCGGGCAAAAATACTAACCCAACTAAAAAGTCCGGGTAAAAAATACGAACCCAACTAAAACTCCGGGTAAAAATACGAACCCAACTAAAACTCCGGGTAAAAATACGAACCCAACTAAAACTCCGGGTAAAAAATACGAACCCAACTAAAACTCCGGGTAAAAAATACGAACCCAACTAAAAAGTCCGGTAAAAAATATGAACCCAACTAAAACTCCGGGTAAAATTACCAACACAACTAAAACTCCGGGTAAAAATACGAACCCAACTAAAACTCCGGGTAAAATATACGAACCCAACTAAAACTCCGGGTAAAAAATACGAACCCAACTAAAACTCCGGGTAAAATTACGAACCCAACTAAAAGTCCGGGTAAAAAATACGAACCCAACTAAAAAGTCCGGGTAAAATTACGAACCCAACTAAAACTCCGGGTAAAATTACGAACCCAACTAAAACTCCGGGTAAAAAATACGAACCCAACGAAAAATTCCGGGTAAAATTACGAACCCAACTAAAAAGTCCGGGTAAAATTACGAACCCAACTAAAACTCCGGGTAAAATTACGAACTCAACTAAAACTTCGGGTAAAATTACGATCCCAACTAAAACTCCGGGTAAAATTACGAACCCAACTAAAAGTCCGGGTAAAAAATACGAACCCAACTAAAAAGTCCGGGTAAAATTACGAACCCAACTAAAACTCCGGGTAAAATTACGAACCCAACTAAAACTCCGGGTAAATTTACGAACCCAAGTATAACTCCGGGTAAAATTACGAACCCAAGTAAAACTCCGGGTAAAATTACGAACCCAACTAAAACTCCGGGTAAAATTACGAACCCAACTAAAACTCCGGGTAAAATTACGAACCCAACTAAAAGTCCGGGTAAAAATACGAACCCAACTAAAAAGTACGGGTAACTCAAGACTCCGGGTAAAATTACGAACCCAACTAAAACTCCGGGTAAAATTACGAACCCAACTAAAACTCCGGGTAAAATTACGAACCCAACTAAAAGTCCGGGTACAAAATACGAACCCAACTAAAAGGTCCGGGTAAAATTACGAACCCAACTAAAACTCCGGGTAAAATTATGAACCCAACTAAAAGTCCGGGTAAAAAATTCGAACACAACTAAAAAGTCTGGGTAAAATTACGAACCCAACTAAAACTCCGGGTAAAATTACGAACCCAACTAAAAAGTCCGGGTAAAATTACGAACCCAACTAAAAAGTCCGGGTAAAATTACGAACCCAACTAAAAGGTCCGGGTAAAATTACGAACCCAACTAAAACTCCGGGTAAAATTACGAACTCAACTAAAACTCCGGGTAAAATTACCAACCCAACTAAAACTCCGGGTAAAATTACGAACCCAACTAAAAGTCCGGGTAAAAAATACGAACCCAACTAAAAAGTCCGGGTAAAATTACGAACCCAACTAAAACTCCGGGTAAAATTACGAACCCAACTAAAACTCCGGGTAAAATTACGAACCCAACTAAAAGTCCGGGTAAAAAATACGAACCCAACTAAAAAGTCCGGGTAAAATTACGAACCCAAGTAAAACTCCGGGTAAAATTACGAACCCAACTAAAACTCCGGGTAAAATTACGAACCCAACTAAAAAGTCCGGGTAAAATTACGAACCCAAATAAAAAGTCCGGGTAAAATTACTAACCCAACTAAAACTCCGGGTAAAATTACGAACTCAACTAAAACTCCGGGTAAAATTACGAACCCAACTAAAACTCCGGGTAAAATTACGAACCCAACTAAAAGTCCGGGTAAAAATACGAACCCAACTAAAAAGTCCGGGTAAAATTACAAACCCAACTAAAACTCCGGGTAAAATTACGAACCCAACTAAAACTCCGGGTAAAATTACGAACCCAACTAAAACTCCGGGTAAAATTACGAACCCAACTAAAACTCCGGGTAAAATTACGAACCCAACTAAAAAGTGCGAGTAAAATTACGAACCCAACTAAAACTCCGGGTAAAAAAATACGAACCCAACTAAAACTCCGGCCAAAAATACTAACCCAACTAAAAAGTCCGGGTAAAATATACAAACCCAACTAAAACTCCGGGCAAAAATACTAACCCAACTAAAAAGTCCGGGTAAACAATACGAACCCAACTAAAACTCCGGGTAAAAATACGAACCCAACTAAAGCTCCGGGTAAAAATACGAACCCAACTAAAACTCCGGGTAAAAAATACGAACCCAACTAAAACTCCGGGTAAAAATACGAACCCAACTAAAACTCCTGGTAAAAATACGAACCCAACTAAAACTCCGGGTAAAAAATACGAACCCGGGTAAAATTACGAACCCAACTAAAAAGTCCGGGTAAAATTACGAACCCAACTAAAACTCCGGGTAAAATTACGAACTCAACTAAAACTTCGGGTAAAATTACGATCCCAACTAAAACTCCGGGTAAAATTACGAACCCAACTAAAAGTCCGGGTAAAAAATACGAACCCAACTAAAAAGTCCGGGTAAAATTACGAACCCAACTAAAACTCCGGGTAAAATTACGAACCCAACTAAAACTCCGGGTAAATTTACGAACCCAAGTATAACTCCGGGTAAAATTACGAACCCAAGTAAAACTCCGGGTAAAATTACGAACCCAACTAAAACTCCGGGTAAAATTACGAACCCAACTAAAACTCCGGGTAAAATTACGAACCCAACTAAAAGTCCGGGTAAAAATACGAACCCAACTAAAAAGTACGGGTAACTCAAGACTCCGGGTAAAATTACGAACCCAACTAAAACTCCGGGTAAAATTACGAACCCAACTAAAACTCCGGGTAAAATTACGAACCCAACTAAAAGTCCGGGTACAAAATACGAACCCAACTAAAAGGTCCGGGTAAAATTACGAACCCAACTAAAACTCCGGGTAAAATTATGAACCCAACTAAAAGTCCGGGTAAAAAATTCGAACACAACTAAAAAGTCTGGATAAAATTACGAACCCAACTAAAACTCCGGGTAAAATTACGAACCCAACTAAAAAGTCCGGGTAAAATTACGAACCCAACTAAAAAGTCCGGGTAAAATTACGAACCCAACTAAAAGGTCCGGGTAAAATTACGAACCCAACTAAAACTCCGGGTAAAATTACGAACTCAACTAAAACTCCGGGTAAAATTACCAACCCAACTAAAACTCCGGGTAAAATTACGAACCCAACTAAAAGTCCGGGTAAAAAATACGAACCCAACTAAAAAGTCCGGGTAAAATTACGAACCCAACTAAAACTCCGGGTAAAATTACGAACCCAACTAAAACTCCGGGTAAAATTACGAACCCAACTAAAAGTCCGGGTAAAAAATACGAACCCAACTAAAAAGTCCGGGTAAAATTACGAACCCAAGTAAAACTCCGGGTAAAATTACGAACCCAACTAAAACTCCGGGTAAAATTACGAACCCAACTAAAAAGTCCGGGTAAAATTACGAACCCAAATAAAAAGTCCGGGTAAAATTACTAACCCAACTAAAACTCCGGGTAAAATTACGAACTCAACTAAAACTCCGGGTAAAATTACGAACCCAACTAAAACTCCGGGTAAAATTACGAACCCAACTAAAAGTCCGGGTAAAAATACGAACCCAACTAAAAAGTCCGGGTAAAATTACAAACCCAACTAAAACTCCGGGTAAAATTACGAACCCAACTAAAACTCCGGGTAAAATTACGAACCCAACTAAAACTCCGGGTAAAATTACGAACCCAACTAAAACTCCGGGTAAAATTACGAACCCAACTAAAAAGTGCGAGTAAAATTACGAACCCAACTAAAACTCCGGGTAAAAAAATACGAACCCAACTAAAACTCCGGCCAAAAATACTAACCCAACTAAAAAGTCCGGGTAAACAATACAAACCCAACTAAAACTCCGGGCAAAAATACTAACCCAACTAAAAAGTCCGGGTAAACAATACGAACCCAACTAAAACTCCGGGTAAAAATACGAACCCAACTAAAGCTCCGGGTAAAAATACGAACCCAACTAAAACTCCGGGTAAAAAATACGAACCCAACTAAAACTCCGGGTAAAAATACGAACCCAACTAAAACTCCTGGTAAAAATACGAACCCAACTAAAACTCCGGGTAAAAAATACGAACCCAACTAAAACTCCGGGTAAAAAATACGAACCCAACTAAAACTCCGGGCAAAAATACTAACCCAACTAAAAAGTCCGGGTAAAAAATACGAACCCAACTAAAACTCCGGGTAAAAATACGAACCCAACTAAAACTCCGGGTAAAAATACGAACCCAACTAAAACTCCGGATAAAAAATACGAACCCAACTAAAACTCCGGGTAAAAAATACGAACCCAACTAAAAAGTCCGGTAAAAAATATGAACCCAACTAAAACTCCGGGTAAAATTACCAACACAACTAAAACTCCGGGTAAAATTACGAACCCAACTAAAACTCCGGGTAAAATTACGAACCCAACTAAAACTCCGGGTAAAAAATACGAACCCAACGAAAAATTCCGGGTAAAATTACGAACCCAACTAAAAAGTCCGGGTAAAATTACGAACCCAACTAAAACTCCGGGTAAAATTACGATCCCAACTAAAACTCCGGGTAAAATTACGAACCCAACTAAAAGTCCGGGTAAAAAATACGAACCCAACTAAAAAGTCCGGGTAAAATTACGAACCCAACTAAAACTCCGGGTAAAATTACGAACCCAACTAAAACTCCGGGTAAATTTACGAACCCAAGTATAACTCCGGGTAAAATTACGAACCCAAGTAAAACTCCGGGTAAAATTACGAACCCAACTAAAACTCCGGGTAAAATTACGAACCCAACTAAAACTCCGGGAAAAATTACGAACCCAACTAAAAGTCCGGGTAAAAATACGAACCCAACTAAAAAGTACGGGTAACTCAAGACTCCGGGTAAAATTACGAACCCAACTAAAACTCCGGGTAAAATTACGAACCCAACTAAAACTCCGGGTAAAATTACGAACCCAACTAAAAGTCCGGGTACAAAATACGAACCCAACTAAAAGGTCCGGGTAAAATTACGAACCCAACTAAAACTCCGGGTAAAATTATGAACCCAACTAAAAGTCCGGGTAAAAAATTCGAACACAACTAAAAAGTCCGGGTAAAATTACGAACCCAACTAAAACTCCGGGTAAAATTACGAACCCAACTAAAAAGTCCGGGTAAAATTACGAACCCAACTAAAAAGTCCGGGTAAAATTACGAACCCAACTAAAAGGTCCGGGTAAAATTACGAACCCAACTAAAACTCCGGGTAAAATTACGAACTCAACTAAAACTCCGGGTAAAATTACCAACCCAACTAAAACTCCGGGTAAAATTACGAACCCAACTAAAAGTCCGGGTAAAAAATACGAACCCAACTAAAAAGTCCGGGTAAAATTACGAACCCAACTAAAACTCCGGGTAAAATTACGAACCCAAGTAAAACTCCGGGTAAAATTACGAACCCAAGTAAAACTCCGGGTAAAAATACGAACCCAAGTAAAACTCCGGGTAAAATTACGAACCCAACTAAAACTCCGGGTAAAATTACGAACCCAACTAAAACTCCGGGTAAAATTACGAACCCAACTAAAAGTCCGGGTAAAAAATACGAACCCAACTAAAAAGTCCGGGTAAAATTACGAACCCAAGTAAAACTCCGGGTAAAATTACGAACCCAACTAAAACTCCGGGTAAAATTACGAACCCAACTAAAAAGTCCGGGTAAAATTACGAACCCAAATAAAAAGTCCGGGTAAAATTACTAACCCAACTAAAACTCCGGGTAAAATTACGAACTCAACTAAAACTCCGGGTAAAATTACGAACCCAACTAAAACTCCGGGTAAAATTACGAACCCAACTAAAAGTCCGGGTAAAAATACGAACCCAACTAAAAAGTCCGGGTAAAATTACAAACCCAACTAAAACTCCGGGTAAAATTACGAACCCAACTAAAACTCCGGGTAAAATTACGAACCCAACTAAAACTCCGGGTAAAATTACGAACCCAACTAAAACTCCGGGTAAAATTACGAACCCAACTAAAAAGTGCGAGTAAAATTACGAACCCAACTAAAACTCCGGGTAAAAAAATACGAACCCAACTAAAACTCCGGGCAAAAATACTAACCCAACTAAAAAGTCCGGGTAAACAATACAAACCCAACTAAAACTCCGGGCAAAAATACTAACCCAACTAAAAAGTCCGGGTAAACAATACGAACCCAACTAAAACTCCGGGTAAAAATACGAACCCAACTAAAGCTCCGGGTAAAAATACGAACCCAACTAAAACTCCGGGTAAAAAATACGAACCCAACTAAAACTCCGGGTAAAAATACGAACCCAACTAAAACTCCTGGTAAAAATACGAACCCAACTAAAACTCCGGGTAAAAAATACGAACCCAACTAAAACTCCGGGTAAAAAATACGAACCCAACTAAAACTCCGGGCAAAAATACTAACCCAACTAAAAAGTCCGGGTAAAAAATACGAACCCAACTAAAACTCCGGGTAAAAATACGAACCCAACTAAAACTCCGGGTAAAAATACGAACCCAACTAAAACTCCGGATAAAAAATACGAACCCAACTAAAACTCCGGGTAAAAAATACGAACCCAACTAAAAAGTCCGGTAAAAAATATGAACCCAACTAAAACTCCGGGTAAAATTACCAACACAACTAAAACTCCGGGTAAAAATACGAACCCAACTAAAACTCCGGGTAAAAAATACGAACCCAACTAAAACTCCAGGTAAAAAATACGAACCCAACTAAAACTCCGGGTAAAATTACGAACCCAACTAAAAGTCCGGGTAAAAAATACGAACCCAACTAAAAAGTCCGGGTAAAATTACGAACCCAACTAAAACTCCGGGTAAAAAATACGAACCCACCTAAAAAGTCCGGGTAAAATTACGAACCCAAGTAAAACTCCGGGTAAAATTACGAACCCAACTAAAACTCCGGGTAAAATTACGAACCCAACTAAAAGTCCGGGTAAAAAATACGAACCCAACTAAAAAGTCCGGGTAAAATTACGAACCCAACTAAAAGTCCGGGTAAAAAATACGAACCCAACTAAAAAGTCCGGGTAAAATTGCGAACCCAAGTGAAACTCCGGGTAAAATTACGAACCCAACTAAAACTCCGTGTAAAATTACGAACCCAACTAAAAGTCCGGGTAAAAAATACGAACCCAACTAAAACTCCGGGCAAAAATACTAACCCAACTAAAAAGTCCGGGTAAAAAATACGAACCCAACTAAAACTCCGGGTAAAAATACGAACCCAACTAAAACTCCGGGTAAAAATGCGAACCCAACTAAAACTCCGGGTAAAAAATATGAACCCAACTAAAACTCCGGGTAAAAAATTCGAACCCAACTAAAACTCCGGGTAAAATTACGAACCCAACTAAAAGTCCGGGTAAAAAATACGAACCCAACTAAAAAGTCCGGGTAAAATTACGAACCCAACTAAAACTCCGGGTAAAATTACGAACCTAACTAAAACTCCGGGTAAAAAATACGAACCCAACTAAAAAGTCCGGGTAAAATTACGAACCCAACTAAAAAGTCCGGGTAAAATTACGAACCCAACTAAAACTCCTGGTAAAATTACGAACTCAACTAAAACTCCGGGTAAAACTACGAACCCAACTAAAACTCCGGGTAAAATCACGAACCCAACTAAAAGTCCGGGTAAAAAATACGAACCCAACTAAAAAGTCCGGGTAAAATTACGAACCCAACTAAAACTCCGGGTAAAATTACGAACCCAACTAAAACTCCGGGCAAAATTACGAACCCAAGTAAAACTCCGGGTAAAATTACGAACCCAAGTAAAACTCCGGGTAAAATTACGAACCCAACTAAAACTCCGGGTAAAATTACGAACCCAACTAAAACTGCGGGTAAAATTACGAACCCAACTAAAAGTCCGGGTAAAAAATACGAACCCAACTAAAAAGTCCGGGTAAAATTACGAACCCAACTAAAACTCCGGGTAAAATTATGAACCCAACTAAAAGTCCGGGTAAAAAATTCGAACCCAACTAAAAAGTCCGGGTAAAATTACGAACCCAACTAAAACTCCGGGTAAAAATACGAACCCAACTAAAACTACGGGTAAAAAATACGAACCCAACTAAAACTCCGGGTAAAAATACGAACCCAACTAAAACTCCGGGTAAAAATACGAACCCAACTAAAACCCCGGGCAAAAAATACGAACCCAACTAAAACTCCGGCTAAAAAATACGAACCCAACTAAAACTCCGGGCAAAAATACTAACCCAACTAAAAAGTCCGGGTAAAAAATACGAACCCAACTAAAACTCCGGGTAAAAATACGAACCCAACTAAAACTCCGGGTAAAAAATACGAACCCAACTAAAACTCCAGGTAAAAAATACGAACCCAACTAAAAAGTATGGTAAACAATATGAACCCAACTAAAAGTCCGGGTAAAATAACAAACACAACTAAAAAGTCCGGGTAAAATTACGAACCCAACTAAAACTCCGGGTAAAATTACGAACCCAACTAAAACTCCGGGTAAAATTACGAACCCAACTAAAAAGTCCGGGTAAAATTACGAACCCAAATCAAAAGTCCGGGTAAAATTACGAACCCAACTAAAACTCCGGGTAAAATTACGAACTCAACTAAAACTCCGGGTAAAATTACGAACCCAACTAAAACTCCGGGTAAAAATTACGAACCCAACTAAAAGTCCGGATAAAAAATACGAACCCAACTAAAAAGTCCGGGTAAAATTACGAACCCAACTAAAACTCTGGGTAAAATTACGAACCCAACTAAAACTCCGGGTAAAATTACGAACCCAACTAAAACTCGGGGTAAAATTACGAACCCAACTAAAACTCCGGGTAAAATTACGAACCCAACTAAAAAGTCCGGGTAAAATTACGAACCCAACTAAAACTCCGGGTAAAAAATACGAACCAAACAAAAAAGTCCGGGTAACATTTAGAACCCAACTAATACAACCCCAACTAAAACTCCGGGCAAAAATACTAACCCAACTAAAAAGTCCGGGTAAACAATACGAACCCAACTAAAACTCCGGGTAAAAATACGAACCCAACTAAAGCTCCGGGTAAAAATACGAACCCAACTAAAACTCCGGGTAAAAAATACGAACCCAACTAAAACTCCGGGTAAAAATACGAACCCAACTAAAACTCCTGGTAAAAATACGAACCCAACTAAAACTCCGGGTAAAAAATACGAACCCAACTAAAACTCCGGGTAAAAAATACGAACCCAACTAAAACTCCGGGCAAAAATACTAACCCAACTAAAAAGTCCGGGTAAAAAATACGAACCCAACTAAAACTCCGGGTAAAAATACGAACCCAACTAAAACTCCGGGTAAAAATACGAACCCAACTAAAACTCCGGATAAAAAATACGAACCCAACTAAAACTCCGGGTAAAAAATACGAACCCAACTAAAAAGTCCGGTAAAAAATACGAACCCAACTAAAACTCCGGGTAAAAATACGAACCCAACTAAAACTCCAGGTAAAAAATACGAACCCAACTAAAACTCCGGGTAAAATTACGAACCCAACTAAAAGTCCGGGTAAAAAATACGAACCCAACTAAAAAGTCCGGGTAAAATTACGAACCCAACTAAAACTCCTGGTAAAAATACGAACCCAACTAAAACTCCGGGTAAAAAATACGAACCCAACTAAAACTCCGGGTAAAAAATACGAACCCAACTAAAACTCCGGGCAAAAATACTAACCCAACTAAAAAGTCCGGGTAAAAAATACGAACCCAACTAAAACTCCGGGTAAAAATACAAACCCAACTAAAACTCCGGGTAAAAATACGAACCCAACTAAAACTCCGGATAAAAAATACGAACCCAACTAAAACTCCGGGTAAAAAATACGAACCCAACTAAAAAGTCCGGTAAAAAATATGAACCCAACTAAAACTCCGGGTAAAATTACCAACACAACTAAAACTCCGGGTAAAATTACGAACCCAACTAAAACTCCGGGTAAAATTACGAACCCAACTAAAACTCCGGGTAAAAAATACGAACCCAACGAAAAATTCCGGGTAAAATTACGAACCCAACTAAAAAGTCCGGGTAAAATTACGAACCCAACTAAAACTCCGGGTAAAATTACGAACTCAACTAAAACTTCGGGTAAAATTACGATCCCAACTAAAACTCCGGGTAAAATTACGAACCCAACTAAAAGTCCAGGTAAAAAATACGAACCCAACTAAAAAGTCCGGGTAAAATTACGAACCCAACTAAAACTCCGGGTAAAATTACGAACCCAACTAAAACTCCGGGTAAATTTACGAACCCAAGTATAACTCCGGGTAAAATTACGAACCCAAGTAAAACTCCGGGTAAAATTACGAACCCAACTAAAACTCCGGGTAAAATTACGAACCCAACTAAAACTCCGGGTAAAATTACGAACCCAACTAAAAGTCCGGGTAAAAATACGAACCCAACTAAAAAGTACGGGTAACTCAAGACTCCGGGTAAAATTACGAACCCAACTAAAACTCCGGGTAAAATTACGAACCCAACTAAAACTCCGGGTAAAATTACGAACCCAACTAAAAGTCCGGGTACAAAATACGAACCCAACTAAAAGGTCCGGGTAAAATTACGAACCCAACTAAAACTCCGGGTAAAATTATGAACCCAACTAAAAGTCCGGGTAAAAAATTCGAACACAACTAAAAAGTCCGGGTAAAATTACGAACCCAACTAAAACTCCGGGTAAAATTACGAACCCAACTAAAAAGTCCGGGTAAAATTACGAACCCAACTAAAAAGTCCGGGTAAAATTACGAACCCAACTAAAAGGTCCGGGTAAAATTACGAACCCAACTAAAACTCCGGGTAAAATTACGAACTCAACTAAAACTCCGGGTAAAATTACCAACCCAACTAAAACTCCGGGTAAAATTACGAACCCAACTAAAAGTCCGGGTAAAAAATACGAACCCAACTAAAAAGTCCGGGTAAAATTACGAACCCAACTAAAACTCCGGGTAAAATTACGAACCCAAGTAAAACTCCGGGTAAAATTACGAACCCAAGTAAAACTCCGGGTAAAAATACGAACCCAAGTAAAACTCCGGGTAAAATTACGAACCCAACTAAAACTCCGGGTAAAATTACGAACCCAACTAAAACTCCGGGTAAAATTACGAACCCAACTAAAAGTCCGGGTAAAAAATACGAACCCAACTAAAAAGTCCGGGTAAAATTACGAACCCAAGTAAAACTCCGGGTAAAATTACGAACCCAACTAAAACTCCGGGTAAAATTACGAACCCAACTAAAAAGTCCGGGTAAAATTACGAACCCAAATAAAAAGTCCGGGTAAAATTACTAACCCAACTAAAACTCCGGGTAAAATTACGAACTCAACTAAAACTCCGGGTAAAATTACGAACCCAACTAAAACTCCGGGTAAAATTACGAACCCAACTAAAAGTCCGGGTAAAAATACGAACCCAACTAAAAAGTCCGGGTAAAATTACAAACCCAACTAAAACTCCGGGTAAAATTACGAACCCAACTAAAACTCCGGGTAAAATTACGAACCCAACTAAAACTCCGGGTAAAATTACGAACCCAACTAAAACTCCGGGTAAAATTACGAACCCAACTAAAAAGTGCGAGTAAAATTACGAACCCAACTAAAACTCCGGGTAAAAAAATACGAACCCAACTAAAACTCCGGGCAAAAATACTAACCCAACTAAAAAGTCCGGGTAAACAATACAAACCCAACTAAAACTCCGGGCAAAAATACTAACCCAACTAAAAAGTCCGGGTAAACAATACGAACCCAACTAAAACTCCGGGTAAAAATACGAACCCAACTAAAGCTCCGGGTAAAAATACGAACCCAACTAAAACTCCGGGTAAAAAATACGAACCCAACTAAAACTCCGGGTAAAAATACGAACCCAACTAAAACTCCTGGTAAAAATACGAACCCAACTAAAACTCCGGGTAAAAAATACGAACCCAACTAAAACTCCGGGTAAAAAATACGAACCCAACTAAAACTCCGGGCAAAAATACTAACCCAACTAAAAAGTCCGGGTAAAAAATACGAACCCAACTAAAACTCCGGGTAAAAATACGAACCCAACTAAAACTCCGGGTAAAAATACGAACCCAACTAAAACTCCGGATAAAAAATACGAACCCAACTAAAACTCCGGGTAAAAAATACGAACCCAACTAAAAAGTCCGGTAAAAAATATGAACCCAACTAAAACTCCGGGTAAAATTACCAACACAACTAAAACTCCGGGTAAAAATACGAACCCAACTAAAACTCCGGGTAAAAAATACGAACCCAACTAAAACTCCAGGTAAAAAATACGAACCCAACTAAAACTCCGGGTAAAATTACGAACCCAACTAAAAGTCCGGGTAAAAAATACGAACCCAACTAAAAAGTCCGGGTAAAATTACGAACCCAACTAAAACTCCGGGTAAAAAATACGAACCCACCTAAAAAGTCCGGGTAAAATTACGAACCCAAGTAAAACTCCGGGTAAAATTACGAACCCAACTAAAACTCCGGGTAAAATTACGAACCCAACTAAAAGTCCGGGTAAAAAATACGAACCTAACTAAAAAGTCCGGGTAAAATTACGAACCCAACTAAAAGTCCGGGTAAAAAATACGAACCCAACTAAAAAGTCCGGGTAAAATTGCGAACCCAAGTGAAACTCCGGGTAAAATTACGAACCCAACTAAAACTCCGTGTAAAATTACGAACCCAACTAAAAGTCCGGGTAAAAAATACGAACCCAACTAAAACTCCGGGCAAAAATACTAACCCAACTAAAAAGTCCGGGTAAAAAATACGAACCCAACTAAAACTCCGGGTAAAAATACGAACCCAACTAAAACTCCGGGTAAAAATGCGAACCCAACTAAAACTCCGGGTAAAAAATATGAACCCAACTAAAACTCCGGGTAAAAAATTCGAACCCAACTAAAACTCCGGGTAAAATTACGAACCCAACTAAAAGTCCGGGTAAAAAATACGAACCCAACTAAAAGGTCCGGGTAAAATTACGAACCCAACTAAAACTCCGGGTAAAATTACGAACCAAACTAAAACTCCGGGTAAAAAATACGAACCCAACTAAAAAGTCCGGGTAAAATTACGAACCCAACTAAAAAGTCCGGGTAAAATTACGAACCCAACTAAAACTCCGGGTAAAATTACGAACTCAACTAAAACTCCGGGTAAAACTACGAACCCAACTAAAACTCCGGGTAAAATCACGAACCCAACTAAAAGTCCGGGTAAAAAATACGAACCCAACTAAAAAGTCCGGGTAAAATTACGAACCCAACTAAAACTCCGGGTAAAATTACGAACCCAACTAAAACTCCGGGCAAAATTACGAACCCAAGTAAAACTCCGGGTAAAATTACGAACCCAAGTAAAACTCCGGGTAAAATTACGAACCCAACTAAAACTCCGGGTAAAATTACGAACCCAACTAAAACTGCGGGTAAAATTACGAACCCAACTAAAAGTCCGGGTAAAAAATACGAACCCAACTAAAAAGTCCGGGTAAAATTACGAACCCAACTAAAACTCCGGGTAAAATTATGAACCCAACTAAAAGTCCGGGTAAAAAATTCGAACCCAACTAAAAAGTCCGGGTAAAATTACGAACCCAACTAAAACTCCGGGTAAAAATACGAACCCAACTAAAACTACGGGTAAAAAATACGAACCCAACTAAAACTCCGGGTAAAAATACGAACCCAACTAAAACTCCGGGTAAAAATACGAACCCAACTAAAACCCCGGGCAAAAAATACGAACCCAACTAAAACTCCGGCTAAAAAATACGAACCCAACTAAAACTCCGGGCAAAAATACTAACCCAACTAAAAAGTCCGGGTAAAAAATACGAACCCAACTAAAACTCCGGGTAAAAATACGAACCCAACTAAAACTCCGGGTAAAAAATACGAACCCAACTAAAACTCCGGGTAAAAAATACGAACCCAACTAAAAAGTATGGTAAAAAATATGAACCCAACTAAAAGTCCGGGTAAAATAACAAACACAACTAAAAAGTCCGGGTAAAATTACGAACCCAACTAAAACTCCGGGTAAAATTACGAACCCAACTAAAACTCCGGGTAAAATTACGAACCCAACTAAAAAGTCCGGGTAAAATTACGAACCCAAATCAAAAGTCCGGGTAAAATTACGAACCCAACTAAAACTCCGGGTAAAATTACGAACTCAACTAAAACTCCGGGTAAAATTACGAACCCAACTAAAACTCCGGGTAAAAATTACGAACCCAACTAAAAGTCCGGATAAAAAATACGAACCCAACTAAAAAGTCCGGGTAAAATTACGAACCCAACTAAAAATCTGGGTAAAATTACGAACCCAACTAAAACTCCGGGTAAAATTACGAACCCAACTAAAACTCGGGGTAAAATTACGAACCCAACTAAAACTCCGGGTAAAATTACGAACCCAACTAAAAAGTCCGGGTAAAATTACGAACCCAACTAAAACTCCGGGTAAAAAATACGAACCAAACAAAAAAGTCCGGGTAACATTTAGAACCCAACTAATACAACCCCAACTAAAACTCCGGGCAAAAATACTAACCCAACTAAAAAGTCCGGGTAAACAATACGAACCCAACTAAAACTCCGGGTAAAAATACGAACCCAACTAAAGCTCCGGGTAAAAATACGAACCCAACTAAAACTCCGGGTAAAAAATACGAACCCAACTAAAACTCCGGGTAAAAATACGAACCCAACTAAAACTCCTGGTAAAAATACGAACCCAACTAAAACTCCGGGTAAAAAATACGAACCCAACTAAAACTCCGGGTAAAAAATACGAACCCAACTAAAACTCCGGGCAAAAATACTAACCCAACTAAAAAGTCCGGGTAAAAAATACGAACCCAACTAAAACTCCGGGTAAAAATACGAACCCAACTAAAACTCCGGGTAAAAATACGAACCCAACTAAAACTCCGGATAAAAAATACGAACCCAACTAAAACTCCGGGTAAAAAATACGAACCCAACTAAAAAGTCCGGTAAAAAATACGAACCCAACTAAAACTCCGGGTAAAAATACGAACCCAACTAAAACTCCAGGTAAAAAATACGAACCCAACTAAAACTCCGGGTAAAATTACGAACCCAACTAAAAGTCCGGGTAAAAAATACGAACCCAACTAAAAAGTCCGGGTAAAATTACGAACCCAACTAAAACTCCGGGTAAAAAATACGAACCCAACTAAAAAGTCCGGGTAAAATTACGAACCCAAGTAAAACTCCGGGTAAAATTACGAACCCAACTAAAACTCCGGGTAAAATTACGAACCCAACTAAAAGTCCGGGTAAAAAATACGAACCCAACTAAAAAGTCCGGGTAAAATTACGAACCCAACTAAAAGTCCGGGTAAAAAATACGAACCCAACTAAAAAGTCCGGGTAAAATTGCGAACCCAAGTGAAACTCCGGGTAAAATTACGAACCCAACTAAAACTCCGTGTAAAATTACGAACCCAACTAAAAGTCCGGGTAAAAAATACGAACCCAACTAAAACTCCGGGCAAAAATACTAACCCAACTAAAAAGTCCGGGTAAAAAATACGAACCCAACTAAAACTCCGGGTAAAAATACGAACCCAACTAAAACTCCGGGTAAAAATGCGAACCCAACTAAAACTCCGGGTAAAAAATATGAACCCAACTAAAACTCCGGGTAAAATTACCAACACAACTAAAACTCCGGGTAAAAATACGAACCCAACTAAAACTCCGGGTAAAAAATACGAACCCAACTAAAACTCCGGGTAAAAAATTCGAACCCAACTAAAACTCCGGGTAAAATTACGAACCCAACTAAAAGTCCGGGTAAAAAATACGAACCCAACTAAAAAGTCCGGGTAAAATTACGAACCCAACTAAAACTCCGGGTAAAATTACGAACCTAACTAAAACTCCGGGTAAAAAATACGAACCCAACTAAAAAGTCCGGGTAAAATTACGAACCCAACTAAAAAGTCCGGGTAAAATTACGAACCCAACTAAAACTCCGGGTAAAATTACGAACTCAACTAAAACTCCGGGTAAAATTACGAACCCAACTAAAACTCCGGGTAAAATTACGAACCCAACTAAAAGTCCGGGTAAAAAATACGAACCCAACTAAAAAGTCCGGGTAAAATTACGAACCCAACTAAAACTCCGGGTAAAATTACGAACCCAACTAAAACTCCGGGCAAAATTACGAACCCAAGTAAAACTCCGGGTAAAATTACGAACCCAAGTAAAACTCCGGGTAAAATTACGAACCCAACTAAAACTCCGGGTAAAATTACGAACCCAACTAAAACTCCGGGTAAAATTACGAACCCAACTAAAAGTGCGGGTAAAAATACGAACCCAACTATTAACTCAAGACTCCGGGTAAAATTACGAACCCAACTAAAACTCCGGGTAAAATTACGAACCCAACTAAAACTCCGGGTAAAATTACGAACCCAACTAAAAGTCCGGGTAAAAAATACGAACCCAACTAAAAAGTCCGGGTAAAATTACGAACCCAACTAAAACTCCGGGTAAAATTATGAACCCAACTAAAAGTCCGGGTAAAAAATTCGAACCCAACTAAAAAGTCCGGGTAAAATTACGAACCCAACTAAAACTCCGGGTAAAAATACAAACCCAACTAAAACTCCGGGTAAAAAATACGAACCCAACTAAAACTCCGGGTAAAAATACGAACCCAACTAAAACTCCGGGTAAAAATACGAACCCAACTAAAACCCCGGGTAAAAAATACGAACCCAACTAAAACTCCGGCTAAAAAATACGAACCCAACTAAAACTCCGGGCAAAAATACTAACCCAACTAAAAAGTCCGGGTAAAAAATACGAACCCAACTAAAACTCCGGGTAAAAATACGAACCCAACTAAAACTCTGGGTAAAAAATACGAACCCAACTAAAACTCCGGGTAAAAAATACGAACCCAACTAAAAAGAATGGTAAAAAATATGAACCCAACTAAAACTCCGGGTAAAATAACCAACACAACTAAAAAGTCCGGGTAAAATTACGAACCCAACTAAAACTCCGGGTAAAATTACGAACCCAACTAAAACTCCGGGTAAAATTACGAACCCAACTAAAAAGTCCGGGTAAAATTACGAACCCAAATCAAAAGTCCGGGTAAAATTACGAACCCAACTAAAACTCCGGGTAAAATTACGAACTCAACTAAAACTCCGGGTAAAATTACGAACCCAACTAAAACTCCGGGTAAAAATTACGAACCCAACTAAAACTCCGGGTAAAAATACGAACCCAACTAAAGCTCCGGGTAAAAATACGAACCCAACTAAAACTCCGGGTAAAAAATACGAACCCAACTAAAACTCCGGGTAAAAATACGAACCCAACTAAAACTCCTGGTAAAAATACGAACCCAACTAAAACTCCGGGTAAAAAATACGAACCCAACTAAAACTCCGGGTAAAAAATACGAACCCAACTAAAACTCCGGGCAAAAATACTAACCCAACTAAAAAGTCCGGGTAAAAAATACGAACCCAACTAAAACTCCGGGTAAAAATACGAACCCAACTAAAACTCCGGGTAAAAATACGAACCCAACTAAAACTCCGGATAAAAAATACGAACCCAACTAAAACTCCGGGTAAAAAATACGAACCCAACTAAAAAGTCCGGTAAAAAATACGAACCCAACTAAAACTCCGGGTAAAAATACGAACCCAACTAAAACTCCGGGTAAAAATGCGAACCCAACTAAAACTCCGGGTAAAAAATATGAACCCAACTAAAACTCCGGGTAAAATTACCAACACAACTAAAACTCCGGGTAAAATTACGAACCCAACTAAAACTCCGGGTAAAAAATACGAACCCAACTAAAAAGTCCGGGTAAAATTACGAACCCAAGTAAAACTCCGGGTAAAATTACGAACCCAACTAAAACTCCGGGTAAAATTACGAACCCAACTAAAAGTCCGGGTAAAAAATACGAACCCAACTAAAAAGTCCGGGTAAAATTACGAACCCAACTAAAAGTCCGGGTAAAAAATACGAACCCAACTAAAAAGTCCGGGTAAAATTGCGAACCCAAGTGAAACTCCGGGTAAAATTACGAACCCAACTAAAACTCCGTGTAAAATTACGAACCCAACTAAAAGTCCGGGTAAAAAATACGAACCCAACTAAAACTCCGGGCAAAAATACTAACCCAACTAAAAAGTCCGGGTAAAAAATACGAACCCAACTAAAACTCCGGGTAAAAATACGAACCCAACTAAAACTCCGGGTAAAAATGCGAACCCAACTAAAACTCCGGGTAAAAAATATGAACCCAACTAAAACTCCGGGTAAAATTACCAACACAACTAAAACTCCGGGTAAAAATACGAACCCAACTAAAACTCCGGGTAAAAAATACGAACCCAACTAAAACTCCGGGTAAAAAATTCGAACCCAACTAAAACTCCGGGTAAAATTACGAACCCAACTAAAAGTCCGGGTAAAAAATACGAACCCAACTAAAAAGTCCGGGTAAAATTACGAACCCAACTAAAACTCCGGGTAAAATTACGAACCTAACTAAAACTCCGGGTAAAAAATACGAACCCAACTAAAAAGTCCGGGTAAAATTACGAACCCAACTAAAAAGTCCGGGTAAAATTACGAACCCAACTAAAACTCCGGGTAAAATTACGAACTCAACTAAAACTCCGGGTAAAATTACGAACCCAACTAAAACTCCGGGTAAAATTACGAACCCAACTAAAAGTCCGGGTAAAAAATACGAACCCAACTAAAAAGTCCGGGTAAAATTACGAACCCAACTAAAACTCCGGGTAAAATTACGAACCCAACTAAAACTCCGGGCAAAATTACGAACCCAAGTAAAACTCCGGGTAAAATTACGAACCCAACTAAAACTCCGGGTAAAATTACGAACCCAACTAAAACTCCGGGTAAAATTACGAACCCAACTAAAAGTCCGGGTAAAAATACGAACCCAACTATTAACTCAAGACTCCGGGTAAAATTACGAACCCAACTAAAACTCCGGGTAAAATTACGAACCCAACTAAAACTCCGGGTAAAATTACGAACCCAACTAAAAGTCCGGGTAAAAAATACGAACCCAACTAAAAAGTCCGGGTAAAATTACGAACCCAACTAAAACTCCGGGTAAAATTATGAACCCAACTAAAAGTCCGGGTAAAAAATTCGAACCCAACTAAAAAGTCCGGGTAAAATTACGAACCCAACTAAAACTCCGGGTAAAAATACAAACCCAACTAAAACTCCGGGTAAAAAATACGAACCCAACTAAAACTCCGGGTAAAAATACGAACCCAACTAAAACTCCGGGTAAAAATACGAACCCAACTAAAACCCCGGGTAAAAAATACGAACCCAACTAAAACTCCGGCTAAAAAATACGAACCCAACTAAAACTCCGGGCAAAAATACTAACCCAACTAAAAAGTCCGGGTAAAAAATACGAACCCAACTAAAACTCCGGGTAAAAATACGAACCCAACTAAAACTCTGGGTAAAAAATACGAACCCAACTAAAACTCCGGGTAAAAAATACGAACCCAACTAAAAAGAATGGTAAAAAATATGAACCCAACTAAAACTCCGGGTAAAATAACCAACACAACTAAAAAGTCCGGGTAAAATTACGAACCCAACTAAAACTCCGGGTAAAATTACGAACCCAACTAAAACTCCGGGTAAAATTACGAACCCAACTAAAAAGTCCGGGTAAAATTACGAACCCAAATCAAAAGTCCGGGTAAAATTACGAACCCAACTAAAACTCCGGGTAAAATTACGAACTCAACTAAAACTCCGGGTAAAATTACGAACCCAACTAAAACTCCGGGTAAAAATTACGAACCCAACTAAAAGTCCGGATAAAAAATACGAACCCAACTAAAAAGACCGGGTAAAATTACGAACCCAACTAAAACTCCGGGTAAAATTACGAACCCAACTAAAACTCCGGGTAAAATTACGAACCCAACTAAAACTCGGGGTAAAATTACGAACCCAACTAAAACTCCGGGTAAAATTACGAACCCAACTAAAAAGTCCGGGTAAAATTACGAACCCAACTAAAACTCCGGGTAAAAAATACGAACCAAACAAAAAAGTCCGGGTAACATTTAGAACCCAACTAAAACTCTGGGTAAAAAAATACGAACCCAACTAAAACTCCGGGCAAAAATACTAACCCAACTAAAAAGTCCGGGTAAAAAATACGAACCCAACTAAAACTCCGGGTAAAAATACGAACCCAACTAAAACTCCGGGTAAAAATACGAACCCAACTAAAACTCCGGGTAAAAAATACGAACCCAACTAAAACTCCGGGTAAAAATACGAACCCAACTAAAACTCCGGGTAAAAATACGAACCCAACTAAAACTCCGGGTAAAAAATACGAACCCAACTAAAACTCCGGCTAAAAAATACGAACCCAACTAAAACTCCGGGCAAAAATACTAACCAAACTAAAAAGTCCGGGTAAAATTACGAACCCAACTAAAACTCCGGGTAAAAATACGAACCCAACTAAAACTCCGGGTAAAAAATACGAACCCAACTAAAACTCCGGGTAAAAATACGAACCCAACTAAAACTCCGGGTAAAAATACGAACCCAACTAAAACTCCGGGTAAAAAATACGAACCCAACTAAAACTCCGGCTAAAAAATACGAACCCAACTAAAACTCCGGGCAAAAATACTAACCCAACTAAAAAGTCCGGGTAAAAAATACGAACCCAACTAAAACTCCGGGTAAAAATACGAACCCAACTAAAAGTCCGGGTAAAAAATACGAACCCAACTGAAACTCCGGGTAAAAAATACGAACCCAACTAAAAAGTATGGTAAAAAATATGAACCCAACTAAAACTCCGGGTAAAATTACCAACACAACTAAAAAGTCCGGGTAAAATTACGAACCCAACTAAAACACCGGGTAAAATTACGAACCCAACTAAAACTCCGGGTAAAATTACGAACCCAACTAAAAAGTCCGGGTAAAATTACGAACCCAAATAAAAAGTCCGGGTAAAATTACGAACCCAACTAAAACTCCGGGTAAAATTAGGAACTCAACTAAAACTCCGGGTAAAATTACGAACCCAACTAAAACTCCGGGTAAAATTACGAACCCAACTAAAAGTCCGGGTAAAAAATACGAACCCAACTAAAAAGTCCGGGTAAAATTACGAACCCAACTAAAACTCCGGGTAAAATTACGAACCCAACTAAAACGCCGGGTAAAATTACGAACCCAACTAAAACTCGGGGTAAAATTACGAACCCAACTAAAACTCCGGGTAAAATTACGAACCCAACTAAAAAGTCCGGGTAAAATTACGAACCCAACTAAAACTCCGGGTAAAAAATACGAACCAAACAAAAAAGTCCGGGTAACATTTAGAACCCAACTAAAACTCCGGGTAAAAAAATACGAACCCAACTAAAACTCCGGGCAAAAATACTAACCCAACTAAAAAGTCCGGGTAAAAAATACGAACCCAACTAAAACTCCGGGCAAAAATACGAACCCAACTAAAACTCCGGGTAAAAATACGAACCCAACTAAAACTCCGGGTAAAAAATACGAACCCAACTAAAACTCCGGGTAAAAATATGAACCCAACTAAAACTCCGGGTAAAAATACGAACCCAACTAAAACTCCGGGTAAAAAATACGAACCCAACTTAAACTTCGGCTAAAAAATACGAACCCAACTAAAACTCCGGGCAAAAATACTAACCCAACTAAAAAGTCCGGGTAAAAAATACGAACCCAACTAAAACTCCGGGTAAAAATACGAACCCAACTAAAACTCCGGGTAAAAATACGAACCCAACTAAAACTCCGGGTAAAAAATACGAACCCAACTAAAACTCCGGGTAAAAAATACGAACCCAACTAAAAAGTCCGGTAAAAAATATGAACCCAACTAAAACTCCGGGTAAAATTACCAACACAACTAAAACTCCGGGTAAAAATACGAACCAAACTAAAACTCCGGGTAAAAAATACGAACCCAACTAAAACTACGGGTAAAAAATATGAACCCAACTAAAACTCCGGGCAAAAATACTAACCCAACTAAAAAGTCCGGGTAAAAAATACGAACCCAACTAAAACTCCGGGTAAAAATACGAACCCAACTAAAACTCCGGGTAAAAATACGAACCCAACTAAAACCCCGGGTAAAAAATACGAATCCAACTAAAACTCCGGGTAAAAAATACGAACCCAACTAAAAAGTCCGGTAAAAAATATGAACCCAACTAAAACTCCGGGTAAAATTACCAACACAACTAAAACTCCGGGTAAAAATACGAACCCAACTAAAACTCCGGGTAAAAAATACGAACCCAACTAAAACTCCGGGTAAAAAATACGAACCCAACTAAAACTCCGGGCAAAAATACTAACCCAACTAAAAAGTCCGGGTAAAAAATACGAACCCAACTAAAACTCCCGGTAAAAATACGAACCCAACTAGAAGTCCGGGTAAAAAATACGAACCCAACTGAAACTCCGGGTAAAAAATACGAACCCAACTAAAAAGTATGGTAAAAAATATGAACCCAACTAAAACTCCGGGTAAAATTACCAACACAACTAAAAAGTCCGGGTAAAATTACGAACCCAACTAAAACTCCGGGTAAAATTACGAACCCAACTAAAACTCCGGGTAAAATTACGAACCCAACTAAAAAGTCCGGGTAAAATTACGAACCCAAATAAAAAGTCCGGGTAAAATTACGAACCCAACTAAAACTCCGGGTAAAATTACGAACTCAACTAAAACTCCGGGTAAAATTACGAACCCAACTAAAACTCCGGGTAAAATTACGAACCCAACTAAAAGTCCGGGTAAAAAATACGAACCCAACTAAAAAGTCCGGGTAAAATTACGAACCCAACTAAAACTCCGGGTAAAATTACGAACCCAACTAAAACTCCGGGTAAAATTACGAACCCAACTAAAACTCGGGGTAAAATTACGAACCCAACTAAAACTCCGGGTAAAATTACGAACCCAACTAAAAAGTCCGGGTAAAATTACGAACCCAACTAAAACTCCGGGTAAAAAATACGAACCAAACAAAAAAGTCCGGGTAACATTTAGAATCCAACTAAAACTCCGGGTAAAAAAATACGAACCCAACTAAAACTCCGGGCAAAAATACTAACCCAACTAAAAAGTCCGGGTAAAAAATACGAACCCAACTAAAACTCCGGGCAAAAATACGAACCCAACTAAAACTCCGGGTAAAAATACGAACCCAACTAAAACTCCGGGTAAAAAATACGAACCCAACTAAAACTCCGGGTAAAAATATGAACCCAACTAAAACTCCGGGTAAAAATTCTAACCCAACTAAAACTCCGGGTAAAAAATACGAACCCAACTTAAACTTCGGCTAAAAAATACGAACCCAACTAAAACTCCGGGCAAAAATACTAACCCAACTAAAAAGTCCGGGTAAAAAATACGAACCCAACTAAAACTCCGGGTAAAAATACGAACCCAACTAAAACTCCGGGTAAAAATACGAACCCAACTAAAACTCCGGGTAAAAAATACGAACCCAACTAAAACTCCGGGTAAAAAATACGAACCCAACTAAAAAGTCCGGTAAAAAATATGAACCCAACTAAAACTCCGGGTAAAATTACCAACACAACTAAAACTCCGGGTAAAAATACGAACCCAACTAAAACTCCGGGTAAAAAATACGAACCCAACTAAAACTCCGGGTAAAAAATATGAACCCAACTAAAACTCCGGGCAAAAATACTAACCCAACTAAAAAGTCCGGGTAAAAAATACGAACCCAACTAAAACTCCGGGTAAAAATACGAACCCAACTAAAACTCCGGGTAAAAATACGAACCCAACTAAAACACCGGGTAAAAAATACGAACCCAACTAAAACTCCGGGTAAAAAATACGAACCCAACTAAAAAGTCCGGTAAAAAATATGAACCCAACTAAAACTCCGGGTAAAATTACCAACACAACTAAAACTCCGGGTAAAAATACGAACCCAACTAAAACTCCGGGTAAAAAATACGAACCCAACTAAAACTCCGGGTAAAAAATACGAACCCAACTAAAACTCCGGGCAAAAATACTAACCCAACTAAAAAGTCCGGGTAAAAAATACGAACCCAACTAAAACTCCGGGTAAAAATACGAACCCAACTAAAACTCCGGGTAAAAATACGAACCCAACTAAAACTCCGGATAAAAAATACGAACCCAACTAAAACTCCGGGTAAAAAATACGAACCCAACTAAAAAGTCCGGTAAAAAATATGAACCCAACTAAAACTCCGGGTAAAATTACCAACACAACTAAAACTCCGGGTAAAAATACGAACCCAACTAAAACTCCGGGTAAAAAATACGAACCCAACTAAAACTCCAGGTAAAAAATACGAACCCAACTAAAACTCCGGGTAAAATTACGAACCCAACTAAAAGTCCGGGTAAAAAATACGAACCCAACTAAAAAGTCCGGGTAAAATTACGAACCCAACTAAAACTCCGGGTAAAAAATACGAACCCAACTAAAAAGTCCGGGTAAAATTACGAACCCAAGTAAAACTCCGGGTAAAATTACGAACCCAACTAAAACTCCGGGTAAAATTACGAACCCAACTAAAAGTCCGGGTAAAAAATACGAACCCAACTAAAAAGTCCGGGTAAAATTACGAACCCAACTAAAAGTCCGGGTAAAAAATACGAACCCAACTAAAAAGTCCGGGTAAAATTGCGAACCCAAGTGAAACTCCGGGTAAAATTACGAACCCAACTAAAACTCCGGGTAAAATTACCAACACAACTAAAACTCCGGGTAAAAATACGAACCCAACTAAAACTCCGGGTAAAAAATACCAACCCAACTAAAACTCCGGGTAAAAAATTCGAACCCAACTAAAACTCCGGGTAAAATTACGAACCCAACTAAAAGTCCGGGTAAAAAATACGAACCCAACTAAAAAGTCCGGGTAAAATTACGAACCCAACTAAAACTCCGGGTAAAATTACGAACCTAACTAAAACTCCGGGTAAAAAATACGAACCCAACTAAAAAGTCCGGGTAAAATTACGAACCCAACTAAAAAGTCCGGGTAAAATTACGAACCCAACTAAAACTCCGGGTAAAATTACGAACTCAACTAAAACTCCGGGTAAAATTACGAACCCAACTAAAACTCCGGGCAAAATTACGAACCCAAGTAAAACTCCGGGTAAAATTACGAACCCAAGTAAAACTCCGGGTAAAATTACGAACCCAACTAAAACTCCGGGTAAAATTACAAACCCAACTAAAACTCCGGGTAAAATTGTAACGAATTACCGCTAATTCGTCTATGTAAATAATCATATTTAGGATAAGTAGCGTTTGTAAATTGTTTAGAATACTTATTTTTATTATTTACGTTTAGTTCTTATACTGTAGAAATTCGCGAGTATGTTGACCCGTCTGAAAGCTGTTATCGAACCTGTCCTATCGATGGTGGGGAGGAACCAGTCCTCGCATTTCTGTATAAAAGCATCCCCGCGATAGCTGGGAAGAGAGACTTGTCCAGAACGGCCCCGTGCGCTGACGCTGGCAAGTACTCCCCGACTCGCTAATCGAACGGCCCCGTAGGCTGGACTTAGCGAGTGACCGCACCACCCGTATATTGCCGACTGGGAAACCGCCGCCCGTATATGATAGATTTTTTTCCCACTGAAGAAGATTTGTGTTGTTTATTATATTGAAATAAATTTGATCTTCTACGTTATAACAGCATTTGATTTATTTCGTTTTGATTTAGTTGAATCCTAATATTAGAGCTACCTAATACAGGGAATAATATCTCCGGATATTTTATTATGTGATTGGTGCTTAGTACAAAGAAAGCACGTTACATAATTGGCGCCCGAGCAGGGACTAATTAAAATTATGGCTAACCAACGATCCATGATGTCGAATTCCGAAACCAGCTCGTCAACGTCCTGAAAACGCACGGCTCCGTCTGGCACATTGTACGAGTGATGGAAGCGATATTCGATTTTGAGAAGAAGAAGATCGTGATCGAGAGTGAGTCTCAGACAAATATCGCCGATGATTTGGCCGTTACTGAGATTCTCTTGGAATTCGCGAAACCCGATGAACTTGCTGGTGAGAATTTCTTCTCCAAACTGGCTCCGATGTTCAAAGAACAAGCTACTGAGAATTTCTTCTCCAAACTGGCTCCGATGTTCAAAGAACAAGCTACCGAGAATTTCTTTTCTAAACTGGCTCCGATGTTCAAAGAACAAGCTACGGAGAATTTCTTCTCCAAACTGGCTCCGATGTTCAAAGAACAAGCTACCGAGAATTTCTTCTCCAAACTGGCTCCGACGTTCGATGAACATTGCCAAGGATGTCTTTTCTCAAAACTGGTTACGAAGTTCAAAAGCTCTTTTCAAAATCATCCAGGTTTTATCGCTTTCTATTGCTTTGTTACAGCCGCCTGTCAGACGTAAACCAGTCAAATCGCGTACCGAATCACCGCCGAAGAAGAAGTGACCTGTTATCAGGATGGTTCTATCAAACAGCCGATTCCTGGAGCTGTTCGTGGATTCTCCGTACCGAAGGCGATACCTTTACAGCTGACATCGACCCGTAACACCGCCCCGGATACAACGACGCCGTCGGCCTAGGACGAGGAAGTATTGGGCGAACGGGATGGTGTTCGAATCAACCCCGTCAACTTTCTACCACGACCGTGAAGTCCCCTAGTGTTGTGCAGTGTTTCCCCGCGAAAATGACGCTTCCCCGTGTTTGTGTTAGGTATAATGCCAACGTAACCGTCCATCCTCGAAGTGGGGATGGTGTAACGAATTACCGCTAATTCGTCTATGTAAATAATCATATTTAGGATAAGTAGCGTTTGTAAATTGTTTAGAATACTTATTTTTATTATTTACGTTTAGTTCTTATACTGTAGAAATTCGCGAGTATGTTGACCCGTCTGAAAGCTGTTATCGAACCTGTCCTATCGAAGGTGGGGAGGAACCAGTCCTCGCATTTCTGTATAAAAGCATCCCCGCGATAGCTGGGAAGGGAGACTTGTCCAGAACGGCCCCGTGCGCTGACGCTGGCAAGTACTCCCCGACTCGCTAATCGAACGGCCCCGTAGGCTGGACTTAGCGAGTGACCGCACCACCCGTATATTGCCGACTGGGAAACCGCCGCCCGTATATGATAGATTTTTTTCCCACTGAAGGAGATTTGTGTTGTTTTTTATATTGAAATAAATTTGATCTTCTACGTTATAACAGCATTTGATTTATTTCGTTTTGATTTAGTTGAATCCTAATATTAGAGCTACCTAATACAGGGAATAATATCTCCGGATATTTTATTATGTGATTGGTGCTTAGTACAAAGAAAGCACGTTACAAAATTACGAACCCAACTAAAAGTCCGGGTAAAAATACGAACCCAACTAAAACTCCGGGTAAAATTACGAACCCAACTAAAAGTCCGGGTAAAAAATACGAACCCAACTAAAAAGTCCGGGTAAAATTACGAACCCAACTAAAACTCCGGGTAAAATTATGAACCCAACTAAAAGTCAGGGTAAAAAATTCGAACCCAACTAAAAAGTCCGGGTAAAATTACGAACCCAACTAAAACTCCGGGTAAAAATACGAACCCAACTAAAACTCCGGGTAAAAAATACGAACCCAACTAAAACTCCGGGTAAAAATACGAACCCAACTAAAACTCCGGGTAAAAATACGAACCCAACTAAAACCCCGGGTAAAAAATACGAACCCAACTAAAACTCCGGCTAAAAAATACGAACCCAACTAAAACTCCGGGCAAAAATACTAACCCAACTAAAAAGTCCGGGTAAAAAATACGAACCCAACTAAAACTCCGGGTAAAAATACGAACCCAAATAAAACTCCGGGTAAAAAATACGAACCCAACTAAAACTCCGGGTAAAAAATACGAACCCAACTAAAAAGTATGGTAAAAAATATGAACCCAACTAAAACTCCGGGTAAAATTACCAACACAACTAAAAAGTCCGGGTAAAATTACGAACCCAACTAAAACTCCGGGTAAAATTACGAACGCAACTAAAACTCCGGGTAAAATTACGAACCCAACTAAAAAGTCCGGGTAAAATTACGAACCCAAATCAAAAGTCCGGGTAAAATTACGAACCCAACTAAAACTCCGGGTAAAATTACGAACTCAACTAAAACTCCGGGTAAAATTACGAATCCAACTAAAACTTCGGGTAAAAATTACGAACCCAACTAAAAGTCCGGATAAAAAATACGAACCCAACTAAAAAGTCCGGGTAAAATTACGAACCCAACTAAAACTCCGGGTAAAATTACGATCCCAACTAAAACTCCGGGTAAAATTACGAACCCAACTAAAACTCGGGGTAAAATTACAAACCCAACTAAAACTCCGGGTAAAATTACGAACCCAACTAAAAAGTCCGGGTAAAATTACGAACCCAACTAAAACTCCGGGTAAAAAATACGAACCAAACAAAAAAGTCCGGGTAACATTTAGAACCCAACTAAAACTCTGGGTAAAAAAATACGAACCCAACTAAAACTCCGGGCAAAAATACTAACCCAACTAAAAAGTCCGGGTAAAAAATACGAACCCAACTAAAACTCCGGGTAAAAATACGAACCCAACTAAAACTCCGGGTAAAAATACGAACCCAACTAAAACTCCGGGTAAAAAATACGAACCCAACTAAAACTCCGGGTAAAAATACGAACCCAACTAAAACTCCGGGTAAAAATACGAACCCAACTAAAACTCCGGGTAAAATTACCAACACAACTAAAACTCCGGGTAAAAATACGAACCCAACTAAAACTCCGGGTAAAAAATACGAACCCAACTAAAACTCCGGGTAAAAAATTCGAACCCAACTAAAACTCCGGGTAAAATTACGAACCCAACTAAAAGTCCGGGTAAAAAATACGAACCCAACTAAAAAGTCCGGGTAAAATTACGAACCCAACTAAAACTCCGGGTAAAATTACGAACCTAACTAAAACTCCGGGTAAAAAATACGAACCCAACTAAAAAGTCCGGGTAAAATTACGAACCCAACTAAAAAGTCCGGGTAAAATTACGAACCCAACTAAAACTCCGGGTAAAATTACGAACTCAACTAAAACTCCGGGTAAAATTACGAACCCAACTAAAACTCCGGGCAAAATTACGAACCCAAGTAAAACTCCGGGTAAAATTACGAACCCAAGTAAAACTCCGGGTAAAATTACGAACCCAACTAAAACTCCGGGTAAAATTACAAACCCAACTAAAACTCCGGGTAAAATTGTAACGAATTACCGCTAATTCGTCTATGTAAATAATCATATTTAGGATAAGTAGCGTTTGTAAATTGTTTAGAATACTTATTTTTATTATTTACGTTTAGTTCTTATACTGTAGAAATTCGCGAGTATGTTGACCCGTCTGAAAGCTGTTATCGAACCTGTCCTATCGATGGTGGGGAGGAACCAGTCCTCGCATTTCTGTATAAAAGCATCCCCGCGATAGCTGGGAAGAGAGACTTGTCCAGAACGGCCCCGTGCGCTGACGCTGGCAAGTACTCCCCGACTCGCTAATCGAACGGCCCCGTAGGCTGGACTTAGCGAGTGACCGCACCACCCGTATATTGCCGACTGGGAAACCGCCGCCCGTATATGATAGATTTTTTTCCCACTGAAGAAGATTTGTGTTGTTTATTATATTGAAATAAATTTGATCTTCTACGTTATAACAGCATTTGATTTATTTCGTTTTGATTTAGTTGAATCCTAATATTAGAGCTACCTAATACAGGGAATAATATCTCCGGATATTTTATTATGTGATTGGTGCTTAGTACAAAGAAAGCACGTTACATAATTGGCGCCCGAGCAGGGACTAATTAAAATTATGGCTAACCAACGATCCATGATGTCGAATTCCGAAACCAGCTCGTCAACGTCCTGAAAACGCACGGCTCCGTCTGGCACATTGTACGAGTGATGGAAGCGATATTCGATTTTGAGAAGAAGAAGATCGTGATCGAGAGTGAGTCTCAGACAAATATCGCCGATGATTTGGCCGTTACTGAGATTCTCTTGGAATTCGCGAAACCCGATGAACTTGCTGGTGAGAATTTCTTCTCCAAACTGGCTCCGATGTTCAAAGAACAAGCTACTGAGAATTTCTTCTCCAAACTGGCTCCGATGTTCAAAGAACAAGCTACCGAGAATTTCTTTTCTAAACTGGCTCCGATGTTCAAAGAACAAGCTACGGAGAATTTCTTCTCCAAACTGGCTCCGATGTTCAAAGAACAAGCTACCGAGAATTTCTTCTCCAAACTGGCTCCGACGTTCGATGAACATTGCCAAGGATGTCTTTTCTCAAAACTGGTTACGAAGTTCAAAAGCTCTTTTCAAAATCATCCAGGTTTTATCGCTTTCTATTGCTTTGTTACAGCCGCCTGTCAGACGTAAACCAGTCAAATCGCGTACCGAATCACCGCCGAAGAAGAAGTGACCTGTTATCAGGATGGTTCTATCAAACAGCCGATTCCTGGAGCTGTTCGTGGATTCTCCGTACCGAAGGCGATACCTTTACAGCTGACATCGACCCGTAACACCGCCCCGGATACAACGACGCCGTCGGCCTAGGACGAGGAAGTATTGGGCGAACGGGATGGTGTTCGAATCAACCCCGTCAACTTTCTACCACGACCGTGAAGTCCCCTAGTGTTGTGCAGTGTTTCCCCGCGAAAATGACGCTTCCCCGTGTTTGTGTTAGGTATAATGCCAACGTAACCGTCCATCCTCGAAGTGGGGATGGTGTAACGAATTACCGCTAATTCGTCTATGTAAATAATCATATTTAGGATAAGTAGCGTTTGTAAATTGTTTAGAATACTTATTTTTATTATTTACGTTTAGTTCTTATACTGTAGAAATTCGAGAGTATGTTGACCCGTCTGAAAGCTGTTATCGAACCTGTCCTATCGAAGGTGGGGAGGAACCAGTCCTCGCATTTCTGTATAAAAGCATCCCCGCGATAGCTGGGAAGGGAGACTTGTCCAGAACGGCCCCGTGCGCTGACGCTGGCAAGTACTCCCCGACTCGCTAATCGAACGGCCCCGTAGGCTGGACTTAGCGAGTGACCGCACCACCCGTATATTGCCGACTGGGAAACCGCCGCCCGTATATGATAGATTTTTTTCCCACTGAAGGATATTTGTGTTGTTTTTTATATTGAAATAAATTTGATCTTCTACGTTATAACAGCATTTGATTTATTTCGTTTTGATTTAGTTGAATCCTAATATTAGAGCTACCTAATACAGGGAATAATATCTCCGGATATTTTATTATGTGATTGGTGCTTAGTACAAAGAAAGCACGTTACAAAATTACGAACCCAACTAAAAGTCCGGGTAAAAATACGAACCCAACTATTAACTCAAGACTCCGGGTAAAATTACGAACCCAACTAAAACTCCGGGTAAAATTACGAACCCAACTAAAACTCCGGGTAAAATTACGAACCCAACTAAAAGTCCGGGTAAAAAATACGAACCCAACTAAAAAGTCCGGGTAAAATTACGAACCCAACTAAAACTCCGGGTAAAATTATGAACCCAACTAAAAGTCAGGGTAAAAAATTCGAACCCAACTAAAAAGTCCGGGTAAAATTACGAACCCAACTAAAACTCCGGGTAAAAATACGAACCCAACTAAAACTCCGGGTAAAAAATACGAACCCAACTAAAACTCCGGGTAAAAATACGAACCCAACTAAAACTCCGGGTAAAAATACGAACCCAACTAAAACCCCGGGTAAAAAATACGAACCCAACTAAAACTCCGGCTAAAAAATACGAACCCAACTAAAACTCCGGGCAAAAATACTAACCCAACTAAAAAGTCCGGGTAAAAAATACGAACCCAACTAAAACTCCGGGTAAAAATACGAACCCAAATAAAACTCCGGGTAAAAAATACGAACCCAACTAAAACTCCGGGTAAAAAATACGAACCCAACTAAAAAGTATGGTAAAAAATATGAACCCAACTAAAACTCCGGGTAAAATTACCAACACAACTAAAAAGTCCGGGTAAAATTACGAACCCAACTAAAACTCCGGGTAAAATTACGAACCCAACTAAAACTCCGGGTAAAATTACGAACCCAACTAAAAAGTCCGGGTAAAATTACGAACCCAAATCAAAAGTCCGGGTAAAATTACGAACCCAACTAAAACTCCGGGTAAAATTACGAACTCAACTAAAACTCCGGGTAAAATTACGAATCCAACTAAAACTTCGGGTAAAAATTACGAACCCAACTAAAAGTCCGGATAAAAAATACGAACACAACTAAAAAGTCCGGGTAAAATTACGAACCCAACTAAAACTCCGGGTAAAATTACGATCCCAACTAAAACTCCGGGTAAAATTACGAACCCAACTAAAACTCGGGGTAAAATTACAAACCCAACTAAAACTCCGGGTAAAATTACGAACCCAACTAAAAAGTCCGGGTAAAATTACGAACCCAACTAAAACTCCGGGTAAAAAATACGAACCAAACAAAAAAGTCCGGGTAACATTTAGAACCCAACTAAAACTCTGGGTAAAAAAATACGAACCCAACTAAAACTCCGGGCAAAAATACTAACCCAACTAAAAAGTCCGGGTAAAAAATACGAACCCAACTAAAACTCCGGGTAAAAATACGAACCCAACTAAAACTCCGGGTAAAAATACGAACCCAACTAAAACTCCGGGTAAAAAATACGAACCCAACTAAAACTCCGGGTAAAAATACGAACCCAACTAAAACTCCGGGTAAAAATACGAACCCAACTAAAACTCCGGGTAAAAAATACGAACCCAACTAAAACTCCGGCTAAAAAATACGAACCCAACTAAAACTCCGGGCAAAAATACTAACCAAACTAAAAAGTCCGGGTAAAATTACGAACCCAACTAAAACTCCGGGTAAAAATACGAACCCAACTAAAACTCCGGGTAAAAAATACGAACCCAACTAAAACTCCGGGTAAAAATACGAACCCAACTAAAACTCCGGGTAAAAATACGAACCCAACTAAAACTCCGGGTAAAAAATACGAACCCAACTAAAACTCCGGCTAAAAAATACGAACCCAACTAAAACTCCGGGCAAAAATACTAACCCAACTAAAAAGTCCGGGTAAAAAATACGAACCCAACTAAAACTCCGGGTAAAAATACGAACCCAACTAAAAGTCCGGGTAAAAAATACGAACCCAACTAAAACTCCGGGTAAAAAATACGAACCCAACTAAAAAGTATGGTAAAAAATATGAACCCAACTAAAACTCCGGGTAAAATTACCAACACAACTAAAAAGTCCGGGTAAAATTACGAACCCAACTAAAACTCCGGGTAAAATTACGAACCCAACTAAAACTCCGGGTAAAATTACGAACCCAACTAAAACTCCGGGTAAAATTACGAACTCAACTAAAACTCCGGGTAAAATTACGAACCCAACTAAAACTACGGGTAAAATTACGAACCCAACTAAAAGTCCGGGTAAAAAATACGAACCCAACTAAAAAGTCCGGGTAAAATTACGAACCCAACTAAAACTCCGGGTAAAATTACGAACCCAACTAAAACTCCGGGTAAAATTACGAACCCAACTAAAACTCGGGGTAAAATTACGAACCCAACTAAAACTCCGGGTAAAATTACGAACCCAACTAAAAAGTCCGGGTAAAATTACGAACCCAACTAAAACTCCGGGTAAAAAATACGAACCAAACAAAAAAGTCCGGGTAACATTTAGAACCCAACTAAAACTCCGGGTAAAAAAATACGAACCCAACTAAAACTCCGGGCAAAAATACTAACCCAACTAAAAAGGCCGGGTAAAAAATACGAACCCAACTAAAACTCCGGGCAAAAATACGAACCCAACTAAAACTCCGGGTAAAAATACGAACCCAACTAAAACTCCGGGTAAAAAATACGAACCCAACTAAAACTCCGGTTAAAAATACGAACCCAACTAAAACTCCGGGTAAAAATACGAACCCAACTAAAACTCCGGGTAAAAAATACGAACCCAACTAAAACTCCGGCTAAAAAATACGAACCCAACTAAAACTCCGGGCAAAAATACTAACCCAACTAAAAAGTCCGGGTTAAAAATACGAACCCAACTAAAACTCCGGGTAAAAATACGAACCCAACTAAAACTCCGGGTAAAAATACGAACCCAACTAAAACTCCGGGTAAAAAATACGAACCCAACTAAAACTCCGGGTAAAAAATACGAACCCAACTAAAAAGTCCGGTAAAAAATATGAACCCAACTAAAACTCCGGGTAAAATTACCAACACAACTAAAACTCCGGGTAAAAATACGAACCCAACTAAAACTCCGGGTAAAAAATACGAACCCAACTAAAACTCCGGG
The DNA here is from genome assembly GCA_964023965.1 of Melinopterus prodromus. NCBI lineage: Eukaryota > Metazoa > Arthropoda > Insecta > Coleoptera > Scarabaeidae > Melinopterus > Melinopterus prodromus. The sequence goes on along the minus strand of CAXIES010000606.1, from coordinate 22,483 downwards.
TAAAAAATATGAACCCAACTAAAACTCCGGGCAAAAATACTAACCCAACTAAAAAGTCCGGGTAAAAAATACGAACCCAACTAAAACTCCGGGTAAAAATACGAACCCAACTAAAACTCCGGGTAAAAATACGAACCCAACTAAAACTCCGGGTAAAAAATACGAACCCAACTAAAACTCCGGGTAAAAAATACGAACCCAACTAAAAAGTCCGGTAAAAAATATGAACCCAACTAAAACTCCGGGTAAAATTACCAACACAACTAAAACTCCGGGTAAAAATACGAACCCAACTAAAACTCCGGGTAAAAAATACGAACCCAACTAAAACTCCGGGTAAAAAATACGAACCCAACTAAAACTCCGGGTAAAATTACGAACCCAACTAAAAGTCCGGGTAAAAAATACGAACCCAACTAAAAAGTCCGGGTAAAATTACGAACCCAACTAAAACTCCGGGTAAAAAATACGAACCCAACTAAAAAGTCCGGGTAAAATTACGAACCCAACTAAAACTCCGGGTAAAATTACGAACCCAACTAAAACTCCGGGTAAAATTACGAACCCAAGTAAAACTCAGGGTAAAATTACGAACCCAAGTAAAACTCCGGGTAAAATTACGAACCCAACTAAAACTCCGGGTAAAATTACGAACCCAACTAAAACTCCGGGTAAAATTACGAATCCAACTAAAAGTCCGGGTAAAAATACGAACCCAACTAAAAAGTCCGGGTAACTCAAGACTCCGGGTAAAATAACGAACCCAACTAAAACTCCGGGTAAAATTACGAACCCAACTAAAACTCCGGGTAAAATTACGAACCCAACTAAAAGTCCGGGTACAAAATACGAACCCAACTAAAAGGTCCGGGTAAAATTACGAACCCAACTAAAACTCCGGGTAAAATTATGAACCCAACTAAAAGTCCGGGTAAAAAATTCGAACCCAACTAAAAAGTCCGGGTAAAATTACGAACCCAACTAAAACTCCGGGTAAAATTACGAACTCAACTAAAACTCCGGGTAAAATTACGAACCCAACTAAAACTCCGGGTAAAATTACGAACCCAACTAAAACTCCGGGTAAAATTACGAACCCAACTAAAACTCGGGGTAAAATTACAAACCCAACTAAAACTCCGGGTAAAATTACGAACCCAACTAAAAAGTCCGGGTAAAATTACGAACCCAACTAAAACTCCGGGTAAAAAATACGAACCAAACAAAAAAGTCCGGGTAACATTTAGAACCCAACTAAAACTCTGGGTAAAAAAATACGAACCCAACTAAAACTCCGGGCAAAAATACTAACCCAACTAAAAAGTCCGGGTAAAAAATACGAACCCAACTAAAACTCCGGGTAAAAATACGAACCCAACTAAAACTCCGGGTAAAAATACGAACCCAACTAAAACTCCGGGTAAAAAATACGAACCCAACTAAAACTCCGGGTAAAAATACGAACCCAACTAAAACTCCGGGTAAAAATACGAACCCAACTAAAACTCCGGGTAAAAAATACGAACTCAACTAAAACTCCGGCTAAAAAATACGAACCCAACTAAAACTCCGGGCAAAAATACTAACCAAACTAAAAAGTCCGGGTAAAATTACGAACCCAACTAAAACTCCGGGTAAAAATACGAACCCAACTAAAACTCCGGGTAAAAAATACGAACCCAACTAAAACTCCGGGTAAAAATACGAACCCAACTAAAACTCCGGGTAAAAATACGAACCCAACTAAAACTCCGGGTAAAAAATACGAACCCAACTAAAACTCCGGCTAAAAAATACGAACCCAACTAAAACTCCGGGCAAAAATACTAACCCAACTAAAAAGTCCGGGTAAAAAATACGAACCCAACTAAAACTCCGGGTAAAAATACGAACCCAACTAAAAGTCCGGGTAAAAAATACGAACCCAACTAAAACTCCGGGTAAAAAATACGAACCCAACTAAAAACTATGGTAAAAAATATGAACCCAACTAAAACTCCGGGTAAAATTACCAACACAACTAAAAAGTCCGGGTAAAATTACGAACCCAACTAAAACTCCGGGTAAAATTACGAACCCAACTAAAACTCCGGGTAAAATTACGAACCCAACTAAAACTCCGGGTAAAATTACGAACTCAACTAAAACTCCGGGTAAAATTACGAACCCAACTAAAACTCCGGGTAAAATTACGAACCCAACTAAAAGTCCGGGTAAAAAATACGAACCCAACTAAAAAGTCCGGGTAAAATTACGAACCCAACTAAAACTCCGGGTAAAATTACGAACCCAACTAAAACTCCGGGTAAAATTACGAACCCAACTAAAACTCGGGGTAAAATTACGAACTCAACTAAAACTCCGGGTAAAATTACGAACCCAACTAAAAAGTCCGGGTAAAATTACGAACCCAACTAAAACTCCGGGTAAAAAATACGAACCAAACAAAAAAGTCCGGGTAACATTTAGAACCCAACTAAAACTCCGGGTAAAAAAATACGAACCCAACTAAAACTCCGGGCAAAAATACTAACCCAACTAAAAAGGCCGGGTAAAAAATAACGAACCCAACTAAAACTCCGGGCAAAAATACGAACCCAACTAAAACGCCGGGTAAAAATACGAACCCAACTAAAACTCCGGGTAAAAAATACGAACCCAACTAAAACTCCGGGTAAAAATACGAACCCAACTAAAACTCCGGGTAAAAATACGAACCCAACTAAAACTCCGGGTAAAAAATACGAACCCAACTAAAACTCCGGCTAAAAAATACGAACCCAACTAAAACTCCGGGCAAAAATACTAACCCAACTAAAAAGTCCGGGTAAAAAATACGAACCCAACTAAAACTCCGGGTAAAAATACGAACCCAACTAAAACTCCGGGTAAAAATACGAACCCAACTAAAACTCCGGGTAAAAAATACGAACCCAACTAAAACTCCGGGTAAAAAATACGAACCCAACTAAAAAGTCCGGTAAAAAATATGAACCCAACTAAAACTCCGGGTAAAATTACCAACACAACTAAAACTCCGGGTAAAAATACGAACCCAACTAAAACTCCGGGTAAAAAATACGAACCCAACTAAAACTCCGGGTAAAAAATATGAACCCAACTAAAACTCCGGGCAAGAATACTAACCCAACTAAAAAGTCCGGGTAAAAAATACGAACCCAACTAAAACTCCGGGTAAAAATACGAACCCAACTAAAACTCCGGGTAAAAAATACGAACCCAACTAAAACTCCGGGTAAAAAATACGAACCCAACTAAAAAGTCCGGTAAAAAATATGAACCCAACTAAAACTCCGGGTAAAATTACCAACACAACTAAAACTCCGGGTAAAAATACGAACCCAACTAAAACTCCGGGTAAAAAATACGAACCCAACTAAAACTCCGGGTAAAAAATACGAACCCAACTAAAACTCCGGGTAAAATTACGAACCCAACTAAAAGTCCGGGTAAAAAATACGAACCCAACTAAAAAGTCCGGGTAAAATTACGAACCCAACTAAAACTCCGGGTAAAATTACGAACCCAACTAAAACTCCGGGTAAAATTATGAACCCAAGTAAAACTCCGGGTAAAATTACGAACCCAAGTAAAACTCCGGGTAAAATTACGAACCCAACTAAAACTCCGGGTAAAATTACGAACCCAACTAAAACTCCGGGTAAAATTACGAATCCAACTAAAAGTCCGGGTAAAAATACGAACCCAACTAAAAAGTCCGGGTAACTCAAGACTCCGGGTAAAATTACGAACCCAACTAAAACTCCGGGTAAAATTACGAACCCAACTAAAACTCCGGGTAAAATTACGAACCCAACTAAAAGTCCGGGTCCAAATACGAACCCAACTAAAAGGTCCGGGTAAAATTACGAACCCAACTAAAACTCCGGGTAAAATTATGAACCCAACTAAAAGTCCGGGTAAAAAATTCGAACCCAACTAAAAAGTCCGGGTAAAATTACGAACCCAACTAAAACTCCGGGTAAAATTACGAACTCAACTAAAACTCCGGGTAAAATTACGAACCCAACTAAAACTCCGGGTAAAATTACGAACCCAACTAAAAGTCCGGGTAAAAAATACGAACCCAACTAAAAAGTCCGGGTAAAATTACGAACCCAACTAAAACTCCGGGTAAAATTACGAACCCAACTAAAACTCCGGGTAAAATTACGAACCCAAGTAAAACTCCGGGTAAAATTACGAACCCAAGTAAAACTCCGGGTAAAATTACGAACCCAACTAAAACTCCGGGTAAAATTACGAACCCAACTAAAACTCCGGGTAAAATTACGAACCCAACTAAAAGTCCGGGTAAAAAATACGAACCCAACTAAAAAGTCCGGGTAAAATTACTAACCCAACTAAAACTCCGGGTAAAATTACGAACTCAACTAAAACTCCGGGTAAAATTACGAACCCAACTAAAACTCCGGGTAAAATTACGAACCCAACTAAAACTCCGGCTAAAAAATACGAACCCAACTAAAACTCCGGGTAAAAAATACGAACCCAACTAAAACTCCGGGTAAAAATACGAACCCAACTAAAACTCCGGGTAAAAATACGAACCCAACTAAAACTCCGGGTAAAAAATACGAACCCAACTAAAACTCCGGCTAAAAAATACGAACCCAACTAAAACTCCGGGCAAAAATACTAACCCAACTAAAAAGTCCGGGTAAAAAATACGAACCCAACTAAAACTCCGGGTAAAAATACGAACCCAACTAAAACTCCGGGTAAAAATACGAACCCAACTAAAACTCCGGGTAAAAAATACGAACCCAACTAAAACTCCGGGTAAAAAATACGAACCCAACTAAAAAGTCCGGTAAAAAATATGAACCCAACTAAAACTCCGGGTAAAATTACCAACACAACTAAAACTCCGGGTAAAAATACGAACCCAACTAAAACTCCGGGTAAAAAATACGAACCCAACTAAAACTCCGGGTAAAAAATATGAACCCAACTAAAACTCCGGGCAAGAATACTAACCCAACTAAAAAGTCCGGGTAAAAAATACGAACCCAACTAAAACTCCGGGTAAAAATACGAACCCAACTAAAACTCCGGGTAAAAAATACGAACCCAACTAAAACTCCGGGTAAAAAATACGAACCCAACTAAAAAGTCCGGTAAAAAATATGAACCCAACTAAAACTCCGGGTAAAATTACCAACACAACTAAAACTCCGGGTAAAAATACGAACCCAACTAAAACTCCGGGTAAAAAATACGAACCCAACTAAAACTCCGGGTAAAAAATACGAACCCAACTAAAACTCCGGGTAAAATTACGAACCCAACTAAAAGTCCGGGTAAAAAATACGAACCCAACTAAAAAGTCCGGGTAAAATTACGAACCCAACTAAAACTCCGGGTAAAAAATACGAACCCAACTAAAAAGTCCGGGTAAAATTACGAACCCAACTAAAACTCCGGGTAAAATTACGAACCCAACTAAAACTCCGGGTAAAATTACGAACCCAAGTAAAACTCCGGGTAAAATTTCGAACCCAAGTAAAACTCCGGGTAAAATTACGAACCCAACTAAAACTCCGGGTAAAATTACGAACCCAACTAAACCTCCGGGTAAAATTACGTATCCAACTAAAAGTCCGGGTAAAAATACGAACCCAACTAAAAAGTCCGGGTAACTCAAGACTCCGGGTAAAATTACGAACCCAACTAAAACTCCGGGTAAAATTACGAACCCAACTAAAACTCCGGGTAAAATTACGAACCCAACTAAAAGTCCGGGTACAAAATACGAACCCAACTAAAAGGTCCGGGTAAAATTACGAACCCAACTAAAACTCCGGGTAAAATTATGAACCCAACTAAAAGTCCGGGTAAAAAATTCGAACCCAACTAAAAAGTACGGGTAAAATTACGAACCCAACTAAAACTCCGGGTAAAATTACGAACTCAACTAAAACTCCGGGTAAAATTACGAACCCAACTAAAACTCCGGGTAAAATTACGAACCCAACTAAAAGTCCGGGTAAAAAATACGAACCCAACTAAAAAGTCCGGGTAAAATTACGAACCCAACTAAAACTCCGGGTAAAATTACGAACCCAACTAAAACTCCGGGTAAAATTACGAACCCAAGTAAAACTCCGGGTAAAATTACGAACCCAAGTAAAACTCCGGGTAAAATTACGAACCCAACTAAAACTCCGGGTAAAATTACGAACCCAACTAAAACTCCGGGTCAAATTACGAACCCAACTAAAAGTCCGGGTAAAAAATACGAACCCAACTAAAAAGTCCGGGTAAAATTACGAACCCAAGTAAAACTCCGGGTAAAATTACGAACCCAACTAAAACTTCGGGTAAAATTACGAACCCAACTAAAAAGTCCGGGTAAAATTACGAACCCAAATAAAAAGTCCGGGTAAAATTACTAACCCAACTAAAACTCCGGGTAAAATTACGAACTCAACTAAAACTCCGGGTAAAATTACGAACCCAACTAAAACTCCGGGTAAAAAATACGAACCCAACTAAAACTCCGGCTAAAAAATACGAACCCAACTAAAACTCGGGGTAAAATTACGAACCCAACTAAAACTCCGGGTAAAATTACGAACCCAACTAAAAAGTCCGGGTAAAATTACGAACCCAACTAAAACTCCGGGTAAAAAATACGAACCAAACAAAAAAGTCCGGGTAACATTTAGAACCCAACTAAAACTCCGGGTAAAAAAATACGAACCCAACTAAAACTCCGGGCAAAAATACTAACCCAACTAAAAAGGCCGGGTAAAAAATACGAACCCAACTAAAACTCCGGGCAAAAATACGAACCCAACTAAAACTCCGGGTAAAAATACGAACCCAACTAAAACTCCGGGTAAAAAATACGAACCCAACTAAAACTCCGGGTAAAAATACGAACCCAACTAAAACTCCGGGTAAAAATACGAACCCAACTAAAACTCCGGGTAAAAAATACGAACCCAACTAAAACTCCGGCTAAAAAATACGAACCCAACTAAAACTCCGGGCAAAAATACTAACCCAACTAAAAAGTCCGGGTAAAAAATACGAACCCAACTAAAACTCCGGGTAAAAATACGAACCCAACTAAAACTCCGGGTAAAAATACGAACCCAACTAAAACTCCGGGTAAAAAATACGAACCCAACTAAAACTCCGGGTAAAAAATACGAACCCAACTAAAAAGTCCGGTAAAAAATATGAACCCAACTAAAACTCCGGGTAAAATTACCAACACAACTAAAACTCCGGGTAAAAATACGAACCCAACTAAAACTCCGGGTAAAAAATATGAACCCAACTAAAACTCCGGGCAAAAATACTAACCCAACTAAAAAGTCCGGGTAAAAAATACGAACCCAACTAAAACTCCGGGTAAAAATACGAACCCAACTAAAACTCCGGGTAAAAATACGAACCCAACTAAAACTCCGGGTAAAAAATACGAACCCAACTAAAACTCCGGGTAAAAAATACGACCCAACTAAAAAGTCCGGTAAAAAATATGAACCCAACTAAAACTCCGGGTAAAATTACCAACACAACTAAAACTCCGGGTAAAAATACGAACCCAACTAAAACTCCGGGTAAAAAATACGAACCCAACTAAAACTCCGGGTAAAAAATACGAACCCAACTAAAACTCCGGGTAAAATTACGAACCCAACTAAAAGTCCGGGTAAAAAATACGAACCCAACTAAAAAGTCCGGGTAAAATTACGAACCCAACTAAAACTCCGGGTAAAAAATACGAACCCAACTAAAAAGTCCGGGTAAAATTACGAACCCAACTAAAACTCCGGGTAAAATTACGAACCCAACTAAAACTCCGGGTAAAATTACGAACCCAAGTAAAACTCCGGGTAAAATTACGAACCCAAGTAAAACTCCGGGTAAAATTACGAACCCAACTAAAACTCCGGGTAAAATTACGAACCCAACTAAAACTCCGGGTAAAATTACGAATCCAACTAAAAGTCCGGGTAAAAATACGAACCCAACTAAAAAGTCCGGGTAACTCAAGACTCCGGGTAAAATTACGAACCCAACTAAAACTCCGGGTAAAATTACGAACCCAACTAAAACTCCGGGTAAAATTACGAACCCAACTAAAAGTCCGGGTACAAAATACGAACCCAACTAAAAGGTCCGGGTAAAATTACGAACCCAACTAAAACTCCGGGTAAAATTATGAACCCAACTAAAAGTCCGGGTAAAAAATTCGAACCCAACTAAAAAGTCCGGGTAAAATTACGAACCCAACTAAAACTCCGGGTAAAATTACGAACTCAACTAAAACTCCGGGTAAAATTACGAACCCAACTAAAACTCCGGGTAAAATTACGAACCCAACTAAAACTCCGGGTAAAATTACGAACCCAACTAAAACTCGGGGTAAAATTACAAACCCAACTAAAACTCCGGGTAAAATTACGAACCCAACTAAAAAGTCCGGGTAAAATTACGAACCCAACTAAAACTCCGGGTAAAGAATACGAACCAAACAAAAAAGTCCGGGTAACATTTAGAACCCAACTAAAACTCTGGGTAAAAAAATACGAACCCAACTAAAACTCCGGGCAAAAATACTAACCCAACTAAAAAGTCCGGGTAAAAAATACGAACCCAACTAAAACTCCGGGTAAAAATACGAACCCAACTAAAAGTCCGGGTAAAAAATACGAACCCAACTAAAACTCCGGGTAAAAAATACGAACCCAACTAAAAAGTATGGTAAAAAATATGAACCCAACTAAAACTCCGGGTAAAATTACCAACACAACTAAAAAGTCCGGGTAAAATTACGAACCCAACTAAAACTCCGGGTAAAATTACGAACCCAACTAAAACTCCGGGTAAAATTACGAACCCAACTAAAACTCCGGGTAAAATTACGAACTCAACTAAAACTCCGGGTAAAATTACGAACCCAACTAAAACTCCGGGTAAAATTACGAACCCAACTAAAAGTCCGGGTAAAAAATACGAACCCAACTAAAAAGTCCGGGTAAAATTACGAACCCAACTAAAACTCCGGGTAAAATTACGAACCCAACTAAAACTCCGGGTAAAATTACGAACCCAACTAAAACTCGGGGTAAAATTACGAACCCAACTAAAACTCCGGGTAAAATTACGAACCCAACTAAAAAGTCCGGGTAAAATTACGAACCCAACTAAAACTCCGGGTAAAAAATACGAACCAAACAAAAAAGTCCGGGTAACATTTAGAACCCAACTAAAACTCCGGGTAAAAAAATACGAACCCAACTAAAACTCCGGGCAAAAATACTAACCCAACTAAAAAGGCCGGGTAAAAAATACGAACCCAACTAAAACTCCGGGCAAAAATACGAACCCAACTAAAACTCCGGGTAAAAATACGAACCCAACTAAAACTCCGGGTAAAAAATACGAACCCAACTAAAACACCGGGTAAAAATACGAACCCAACTAAAACTCCGGGTAAAAATACGAACCCAACTAAAACTCCGGGTAAAAAATACGAACCCAACTAAAACTCCGGCTAAAAAATACGAACCCAACTAAAACTCCGGGCAAAAATACTAACCCAACTAAAAAGTCCGGGTAAAAAATACGAACCCAACTAAAACTCCGGGTAAAAATACGAACCCAACTAAAACTCCGGGTAAAAATACGAACCCAACTAAAACTCCGGGTAAAAAATACGAACCCAACTAAAACTCCGGGTAAAAAATACGAACCCAACTAAAAAGTCCGGTAAAAAATATGAACCCAACTAAAACTCCGGGTAAAATTACCAACACAACTAAAACTCAGGGTAAAAATACGAACCCAACTAAAACTCCGGGTAAAAAATACGAACCCAACTAAAACTCCGGGTAAAAAATATGAACCCAACTAAAACTCCGGGCAAAAATACTAATCCAACTAAAAAGTCCGGGTAAAAAATACGAACCCAACTAAAACTCCGGGTAAAAATACGAACCCAACTAAAACTCCGGGTAAAAATACGAACCCAACTAAAACTCCGGGTAAAAAATACGAACCCAACTAAAACTCCGGGTAAAAAATACGAACCCAACTAAAAAGTCCGGTAAAAAATATGAACCCAACTAAAACTCCGGGTAAAATTACCAACATAACTAAAACTCCGGGTAAAAATACGAACCCAACTAAAACTCCGGGTAAAAAATACGAACCCAACTAAAACTCCGGGTAAAAAATACGAACCCAACTAAAACTCCGGGTAAAATTACGAACCCAACTAAAAGTCCGGGTAAAAAATACGAACCCAACTAAAAAGTCCGGGTAAAATTACGAACCCAACTAAAACTCCGGGTAAAAAATACGAACCCAACTAAAAAGTCCGGGTAAAATTACGAACCCAACTAAAACTCCGGGTAAAATTACGAACCCAACTAAAACTCCGGGTAAAATTACGAACCCAAGTAAAACTCCGGGTAAAATTACGAACCCAAGTAAAACTCCGGGTAAAATTACGAACCCAACTAAAACTCCGGGTAAAATTACGAACCCAACTAAAACTCCGGGTAAAATTACGAATCCAACTAAAAGTCCGGGTAAAAATACGAACCCAACTAAAAAGTCCGGGTAACTCAAGACACCGGGTAAAATTACGAACCCAACTAAAACTCCGGGTAAAATTACGAACCCAACTAAAACTCCGGGTAAAATTACGAACCCAACTAAAAGTCCGGGTACAAAATACGAACCCAACTAAAAGGTCCGGGTAAAATTACGAACCCAACTAAAACTCCGGGTAAAATTATGAACCCAACTAAAAGTCCGGGTAAAAAATTCGAACCCAACTAAAAAGTCCGGGTAAAATTACGAACCCAACTAAAACTCCGGGTAAAATTACGAACTCAACTAAAACTCCGGGTAAAATTACGAACCCAACTAAAACTCCGGGTAAAATTACGAACCCAACTAAAAGTCCGGGTAAAAAATACGAACCCAACTAAAAAGTCCGAGTAAAATTACGAACCCAACTAAAACTCCGGGTAAAATTACGAACCCAACTAAAACTCCGGGTAAAATTACGAACCCAAGTAAAACTCCGGGTAAAATTACGAACCCAAGTAAAACTCCGGGTAAAATTACGAACCCAACTAAAACTCCGGGTAAAATTACGAACCCAACTAAAACTCCGGGTAAAATTACGAACCCAACTAAAAGTCCGGGTAAAAAATACGAACCCAACTAAAAAGTCCGGGTAAAATTACGAACCCAAGTAAAACTCCGGGTAAAATTACGAACCCAACTAAAACTCCGGGTAAAATTACGAACCCAACTAAAACTCCGGGTAAAATTACGAACCCAACTAAAACTCCGGGTAAAATTACGAACCCAACTAAAACTCGGGGTAAAATTACGAACCCAACTAAAACTCCGGGTAAAATTACGAACCCAACTAAAAAGTCCGGGTAAAATTACGAACCCAACTAAAACTCCGGGTAAAAAATACGAACCAAACAAAAAAGTCCGGGTAACATTTAGAACCCAACTAAAACTCCGGGTAAAAAAATACGAACCCAACTAAAACTCCGGGCAAAAATACTAACCCAACTAAAAAGGCCGGGTAAAAAATGCGACCCAACTAAAACTCCGGGCAAAAATACGAACCCAACTAAAACTCCGGGTAAAAATACGAACCCAACTAAAACTCCGGGTAAAAAATACGAACCCAACTAAAACTCCGGGTAAAAATACGAACCCAACTAAAACTCCGGGTAAAAATACGAACCCAACTAAAACTCCGGGTAAAAAATACGAACCCAACTAAAACTCCGGCTAAAAAATACGAACCCAACTAAAACTCCGGGCAAAAATACTAACCCAACTAAAAAGTCCGGGTAAAAAATACGAACCCAACTAAAACTCCGGGTAAAAATACGAACCCAACTAAAACTCCGGGTAAAAATACGAATCCAACTAAAACTCCGGGTAAAAAATACGAACCCAACTAAAACTCCGGGTAAAAAATACGAACCCAACTAAAAAGTCCGGTAAAAAATATGAACCCAACTAAAACTCCGGGTAAAATTACCAACACAACTAAAACTCCGGGTAAAAATACGAACCCAACTAAAACTCCGGGTAAAAAATACGAACCCAACTAAAACTCCGGGTAAAAAATATGAACCCAACTAAAACTCCGGGCAAAAATACTAACCCAACTAAAAAGTCCGGGTAAAAAATACGAACCCAACTGAAACTCCGGGTAAAAATACGAACCCAACTAAAACTCCGGGTAAAAAATACGAACCCAACTAAAACTCCGGGTAAAAAATACGAACCCAACTAAAAAGTCCGGTAAAAAATATGAACCCAACTAAAACTCCGGGTAAAATTACCAACACAACTAAAACTCCGGGTAAAAATACGAACCCAACTAAAACTCCGGGTAAAAAATACGAACCCAACTAAAACTCCGGGTAAAAAATACGAACCCAACTAAAACTCCGGGTAAAATTACGAACCCAACTAAAAGTCCGGGTAAAAAATACGAACCCAACTAAAAAGTCCGGGTAAAATTACGAACCCAACTAAAACTCCGGGTAAAAAATACGAACCCAACTAAAAAGTCCGGGTAAAATTACGAACCCAACTAAAACTCCGGGTAAAATTACGAACCCAACTAAAACTCCGGGTAAAATTACGAACCCAAGTAAAACTCCGGGTAAAATTACGAACCCAAGTAAAACTCCGGGTAAAATTACGAACCCAACTAAAACTCCGGGTAAAATTACGAACCCAACTAAAACTCCGGGTAAAATTACGAATCCAACTAAAAGTCCGGGTAAAAATACGAACCCAACTAAAAAGTCCGGGTAACTCAAGACTCCGGGTAAAATTACGAACCCAACTAAAACTCCGGGTAAAATTACGAACCCAACTAAAACTCCGGGTAAAATTACGAACCCAACTAAAAGTCCGGGTACAAAATACGAACCCAACTAAAAGGTCCGGGTAAAATTACGAACCCAACTAAAACTCCGGGTAAAATTATGAACCCAACTAAAAGTCCGGGTAAAAAATTCGAACCCAACTAAAAAGTCCGGGTAAAATTACGAACCCAACTAAAACTCCGGGCAAAATTACGAACTCAACTAAAACTCCGGGTAAAATTACGAACCCAACTAAAACTCCGGGTAAAATTACGAACCCAACTAAAAGTCCGGGTAAATAATACGAACCCAACTAAAAAGTCCGGGTAAAATTACGAACCCAACTAAAACTCCGGGTAAAATTACGAACCCAACTAAAACTCCGGGTAAAATTACGAACCCAAGTAAAACTCCGGGTAAAATTACGAACCCAAGTAAAACTCCGGGTAAAATTACGAACCCAACTAAAACTCCGGGTAAAATTACGAACCCAACTAAAACTTCGGGTAAAATTACGAACCCAACTAAAAGTCCGGGTAAAAAATACGAACCCAACTAAAAAGTCCGGGTAAAATTACGAACCCAAGTAAAACTCCGGGTAAAATTACGAACCCAACTAAAACTCCGGGTAAAATTACGAACCCAACTAAAAAGTCCGGATAAAATTACGAACCCAAATAAAAAGTCCGGGTAAAATTACTAACCCAACTAAAACTCCGGGTAAAATTACGAACTCAACTAAAACTCCGGGTAAAATTACGAACCCAACTAAAACTCCGGGTAAAATTACGAACCCAACTAAAACTCCGGCTAAAAAATACGAACCCAACTAAAACTCCGGGCAAAAATACTAACCAAACTAAAAAGTCCGGGTAAAATTACGAACCCAACTAAAACTCCGGGTAAAAATACGAACCCAACTAAAACTCCGGGTAAAAAATACGAACCCAACTAAAACTCCGGGTAAAAATACGAACCCAACTAAAACTCCGGGTAAAAATACGAACCCAACTAAAACTCCGGGTAAAAAATACGAACCCAACTAAAACTCCGGCTAAAAAATACGAATCCAACTAAAACTCCGGGCAAAAATACTAACCCAACTAAAAAGTCCGGGTAAAAAATACGAACCCAACTAAAACTCCGGGTAAAAATACGAACCCAAATAAAACTCCGGGTAAAAAATACGAACCCAACTAAAACTCCGGGTAAAAAATACGAACCCAACTAAAAAGTATGGTAAAAAATATGAACCCAACTAAAACTCCGGGTAAAATTACCAACACAACTAAAAAGTCCGGGTAAAATTACGAACCCAACTAAAACTCCGGGTAAAATTACGAACCCAACTAAAACTCCGGGTAAAATTACGAACCCAACTAAAAAGTCCGGGTAAAATTACGAACCCAAATAAAAAGTCCGGGTAAAATTACGAACCCAACTAAAACTCCGGGTAAAATTACGAACTCAACTAAAACTCCGGGTAAAATTACGAACCCAACTAAAACTCCGGGTAAAATTACGAACCCAACTAAAAGTCCGGGTAAAAAATACGAACCCAACTAAAAAGTCCGGGTAAAATTACGAACCCAACTAAAACTCCGGGTAAAATTACGAACTCAACTAAAACTCCGGGTAAAATTACGAACCCAACTAAAACTCGGGGTAAAATTACGAACCCAACTAATACTCCGGGTAAAATTACGAACCCAACTAAAAAGTCCGGGTAAAATTACGAACCCAACTAAAACTCCGGGTAAAAAATACGAACCAAACAAAAAAGTCCGGGTAACATTTAGAACCCAACTAAAACTCCGGGTAAAAAAATACGAACCCAACTAAAACTCCGCGCAAAAATACTAACCCAACTAAAAAGTCCGGGTAAAAAATACGAACAAAACTAAAACTCCGGGCAAAAATACGAACCCAACTAAAACTCCGGGTAAAAATACGAACCCAACTAAAACTCCGGGTAAAAAATACGAACCCAACTAAAACTCCGGGTAAGAATACGAACCCAACTAAAACTCCGGGTAAAAATACGAACCAAACTAAAACTCCGGGTAAAAAATACGAACCCAACTAAAACTCCGGCTAAAAAATACGAACCCAACTAAAACTCCGGGCAAAAATACTAACCCAACTAAAAAGTCCGGGTAAAAAATACGAACCCAACTAAAACTCCGGGTAAAAATACGAACCCAACTAAAACTCCGGGTAAAAATACGAACCCAACTAAAACTCCGGGTAAAAAATACGAACCCAACTAAAACTCCGGGTAAAAAATACGAACCCAACTAAAAAGTCCGGTAAAAAATATGAACCCAACTAAAACTCCGGGTAAAATTACCAACACAACTAAAACTCCGGGTAAAAATACGAACCCAACTAAAACTCCGGGTAAAAAATACGAACCCAACTAAAACTCCGGGTAAAAAACACGAACCCAACTAAAGCTCCGCGCAAAAATACTAACCCAACTAAAAAGTCCGGGTAAAAAATACGAACCCAACTAAAACTCCGGGTAAAAATACGAACCCAACTAAAACTCCGGGTAAAAATACGAACCCAACTAAAACTCCGGGTACAAAATACGAACCCAACTAAAACTCCGGGTAAAAAATACGAACCCAACTAAAAAGTCCGGTAAAAAATATGAACCCAACTAAAACTCCGGGTAAAATTACCAACACAACTAAAACTCCGGGTAAAAATACGAACCCAACTAAAACTCCGGGTAAAAAATACGAACCCAACTAAAACTCCGGGTAAAGAATACGAACCCAACTAAAACTTCGGGTAAAATTACGAACCCAACTAAAAGTCCGGGTAAAAAATACGAACCCAACTAAAAAGTCCGGGTAAAATTACGAACCCAACTAAAACTCCGGGTAAAATTACGAACCCAACTAAAACTCCGGGCAAAAATACGAACCCAACTAAAACTCCGGGTAAAAATACGAACCCAACTAAAACTCCGGGTAAAAAATACGAACCCAACTAAAACTCCGGGTAAAAATACGAACCCAACTAAAACTCCGGGTAAAAATACGAATCCAACTAAAACTCCGGGTAAAAAATACGAACCCAACTAAAACTCCGGCTAAAAAATACGAACCCAACTAAAACTCCGGGCAAAAATACTAACCCAACTAAAAAGTCCGGGTAAAAAATACGAACCCAACTAAAACTCCGGGTGAAAATACGAACCCAACTAAAACTCCGGGTAAAAATACGAACCCAACTAAAACTCCGGGTAAAAAATACGAACCCAACTAAAACTCCGGGTAAAAAATACGAACCCAACTAAAAGGTCCGGTAAAAAATATGAACCCAACTAAAACTCCGGGTAAAATTACCAACACAACTAAAACTCCGGGTAAAAATACGAACCCAACTAAAACTCCGGGTAAAAAATACGAACCCAACTAAAACTCCGGGTAAAAAATACGAACCCAATAAAACTCCGGGCAAAAATACTAACCCAACTAAAAAGTCCGGGTAAAAAATACGAACCCAACTAAAACTTCGGGTAAAAATATGAACCCAACTAAAACTCCGGGTAAAAATACGAACCCAACTAAAACTCCGGGTAAAAAATACGAACCCAACTAAAACTCCGGGTAAAAAATACGAACCCAACTAAAAAGTCCGGTAAAAAATATGAACCCAACTAAAACTCCGGGTAAAATTACCAACACAACTAAAACTCCGGGTAAAAATACGAACCCAACTAAAACTCCGGGTAAAAAATACGAACCCAACTAAAACTCCGGGTAAAAAATACGAACCCAACTAAAACTCCGGGTAAAATTACGAACCCAACTAAAAGTCCGGGTAAAAAATACGAACCCAACTAAAAAGTCCGGGTAAAATTACGAACCCAACTAAAACTCCGGGTAAAATTACGAACCCAACTAAAACTCCGGGTAAAAAATACGAACCCAACTAAAAAGTCCGGGTAAAATTACGAACCCAACTAAAACTCCGGGTAAAATTACGAACCCAACTAAAGCTCCGGGTAAAATTACGAACCCAAGTAAAACTCCGGGTAAAATTACGAACCCAAGTAAAACTCCGGGTAAAATTACGAACCCAACTAAAACTCCGGGTAAAATTACGAACCCAACTAAAACTCCGGGTAAAATTACGAATCCAACTAAAAGTCCGGGTAAAAATACGAACCCAACTAAAAAGTCCGGGTAACTCAAGACTCCGGGTAAAATTACGAACCCAACTAAAACTCCGGGTAAAATTACGAACCCAACTAAAACTCCGGGTAAAATTACGAACCCAACTAAAAGTCCGGGTACAAAATACGAACCCAACTAAAAGGTCCGGGTAAAATTACGAACCCAACTAAAACTCCGGGTAAAATTATGAACCCAACTAAAAGTCCGGGTAAAAAATTCGAACCCAACTAAAAAGTCCGGGTAAAATTACGAACCCAACTAAAACTCCGGCTAAAAAATACGAACCCAACTAAAACTCCGGGCAAAAATACTAACCCAACTAAAAAGTCCGGGTAAAAAATACGAACCCAACTAAAACTCCGGGTGAAAATACGAACCCAACTAAAACTCCGGGTAAAAATACGAACCCAACTAAAACTCCGGGTAAAAAATACGAACCCAACTAAAACTCCGGGTAAAAAATACGAACCCAACTAAAAGGTCCGGTAAAAAATATGAACCCAACTAAAACTCCGGGTAAAATTACCAACACAACTAAAACTCCGGGTAAAAATACGAACCCAACTAAAACTCCGGGTAAAAAATACGAACCCAATAAAACTCCGGGTAAAAAATACGAACCCAATAAAACTCCGGGCAAAAATACTAACCCAACTAAAAAGTCCGGGTAAAAAATACGAACCCAACTAAAACTTCGGGTAAAAATATGAACCCAACTAAAACTCCGGGTAAAAATACGAACCCAACTAAAACTCCGGGTAAAAAATACGAACCCAACTAAAACTCCGGGTAAAAAATACGAACCCAACTAAAAAGTCCGGTAAAAAATATGAACCCAACTAAAACTCCGGGTAAAATTACCAACACAACTAAAACTCCGGGTAAAAATACGAACCCAACTAAAACTCCGGGTAAAAAATACGAACCCAACTAAAACTCCGGGTAAAAAATACGAACCCAACTAAAACTCCGGGTAAAATTACGAACCCAACTAAAAGTCCGGGTAAAAAATACGAACCCAACTAAAAAGTCCGGGTAAAATTACGAACCCAACTAAAACTCCGGGTAAAATTACGAACCCAACTAAAACTCCGGGTAAAAAATACGAACCCAACTAAAAAGTCCGGGTAAAATTACGAACCCAACTAAAACTCCGGGTAAAATTACGAACCCAACTAAAGCTCCGGGTAAAATTACGAACCCAAGTAAAACTCCGGGTAAAATTACGAACCCAAGTAAAACTCCGGGTAAAATTACGAACCCAACTAAAACTCCGGGTAAAATTACGAACCCAACTAAAACTCCGGGTAAAATTACGAATCCAACTAAAAGTCCGGGTAAAAATACGAACCCAACTAAAAAGTCCGGGTAACTCAAGACTCCGGGTAAAATTACGAACCCAACTAAAACTCCGGGTAAAATTACGAACCCAACTAAAACTCCGGGTAAAATTACGAACCCAACTAAAAGTCCGGGTACAAAATACGAACCCAACTAAAAGGTCCGGGTAAAATTACGAACCCAACTAAAACTCCGGGTAAAATTATGAACCCAACTAAAAGTCCGGGTAAAAAATTCGAACCCAACTAAAAAGTCCGGGTAAAATTACGAACCCAACTAAAACTCCGGGTAAAATTACGAACTCAACTAAAACTCCGGGTAAAATTACGAACCCAACTAAAACTCCGGGTAAAATTACGAACCCAACTAAAAGTCCGGGTAAAAAATACGAACCCAACTAAAAAGTCCGGGTAAAATTACGAACCCAACTAAAACTCCGGGTAAAATTACGAACCCAACTAAAACTCCGGGTAAAATTACGAACCCAAGTAAAACTCCGGGTAAAATTACGAACCCAAGTAAAACTCCGGGTAAAATTACGAACCCAACTAAAACTCCGGGTAAAATTACGAACCCAACTAAAACTCCGGGTAAAATTACGAACCCAACTAAAAGTCCGGGTAAAAAATACGAACCCAACTAAAAAGTCCGGGTAAAATTACGAACCCAAGTAAAACTCCGGGTAGAATTACGAACCCAACTAAAACTCCTGGTAAAATTACGAACCCAACTAAAAAGTCCGGGTAAAATTACGAACCCAAATAAAAAGTCCGGGTAAAATTACTAACCCAACTAAAACTCCGGGTAAAATTACGAACTCAACTAAAAATCCGGGTAAAATTACGAACCCAACTAAAACTCGGGGTAAAATTACGAACCCAACTAAAAAGTCCGGGTAAAATTACGAACCCAAATAAAAAGTCCGGGTAAAATTACTAACCCAACTAAAACTCCGGGTAAAATTACGAACTCAACTAAAACTCCGGGTAAAATTACGAACCCAACTAAAACTCCGGGTAAAATTACGAACCCAACTAAAACTCCGGCTAAAAAATACGAACCCAACTAAAACTCCGGGCAAAAATACTAACCAAACTAAAAAGTCCGGGTAAAATTACGAACCCAACTAAAACTCCGGGTAAAAATACGAACCCAACTAAAACTCCGGGTAAAAAATACGAACCCAACTAAAACTCCGGGTAAAAATACGAACCCAACTAAAACTCCGGGTAAAAATACGAACCCAACTAAAACTCCGGGTAAAAAATACGAACCCAACTAAAACTCCGGCTAAAAAATACGAACCCAACTAAAACTCCGGGCAAAAATACTAACCCAACTAAAAAGTCCGGGTAAAAAATACGAACCCAACTAAAACTCCGGGTAAAAAATACGAACCCAACTAAAACTCCGGGTAAAAAATACGAACCCAACTAAAAAGTATGGTAAAAAATATGAACCCAACTAAAACTCCGGGTAAAATTACCAACACAACTAAAAAGTCCGGGTAAAATTACGAACCCAACTAAAACTCCGGGTAAAATTACGAACCCAACTAAAACTCCGGGTAAAATTACGAACCCAACTAAAAAGTCCGGGTAAAATTACGAACCCAAATAAAAAGTCCGGGTAAAATTACGAACCCAACTAAAACTCCGGGTAAAATTACGAACTCAACTAAAACTCCGGGTAAAATTACGAACCCAACTAAAACTCCGGGTAAAATTACGAACCCAACTAAAAGTCCGGGTAAAAAATACGAACCCAACTAAAAAGTCCGGGTAAAATTACGAACCCAACTAAAACTCCGGGTAAAATTACGAACCCAACTAAAACTCCGGGTAAAATTACGAACCCAACTAAAACTCGGGGTAAAATTACGAACCCAACTAAAACTCCGGGTAAAATTACGAACCCAACTAAAAAGTCCGGGTAAAATTACGAACCCAACTAAAACTCCGGGTAAAAAATACGAACCAAACAAAAAAGTCCGGGTAACATTGTTACACTGCCGTTTTTACGGAATGTTTTGAACGGTTTATGCTCTGCTACTGTCGCCGTTTTCAAGTTTCTCAGGTCTTGCACACAGGTTGAATTCTTACTGGTTGGTCCCCGTGATTTTGCATGGGTAGCTTGAGTTGGAACGTTTTCCCCTATCCGCAGTAAGATGGCGCTTCCTGTACCTCTTGGGCGATTTATCGATTTAATTGCGTAACTTTTCGACGCGACGTCGTAGAGCGACGATTTTTTGTTTTGAGTGACGAGGAAAAATTCAGCTCTACATCAAGTCATCGTTCGTGGAATTTGGTCCACTATTAACAGAGTTTGAATAAGGTTGCGTATTTGAGTAGGGCTAGTTTTTGTGCGGGGTTCGAGACAGTGTATTTTCCCATTCATTTCTCCTGTTTTCTCTTAAACTACTGTTCAGATTTGGTCGGCCGGGTTATTGTGAGTCTCCTTGGATTTTTCTGCTCCTGACGACTGGTTTCCTTTGATTAAAGTCCCTCTAATTGCCTTTTTGCGAGGTTTTTGGTCCGGTTAGAGCGGGAAGCACGGCTATATATGGAACCGCATTTTGTCCCTCTGAATTGTCGAGTCTTGGTTGTTAGACGAATCGCTGCTCGTCAACTTTATCCTGGAGTCTACGTGAAGCTGTGTGGAAGTGACTAGGAGTTACTCGTTTGTTTGGTGCCTTGCTGGTATACGAAGTATCTCTCGCTGTATGCGGAACCATCCTTCCCGAGCTGAGAAGTTTTAACCATTGGAGTGTGTTATATGGTTGGAACGTCGCCTTTTGTGCGGATCTAGGACGTAGATTACTGTTGGATTCACGGTTAAGCCCGTTCAAGATCTTAGGGTGAGTCTCTGGTTCGTTTATTACTTTGAGAATTGGTTCCTTATTGCGAGGAATATTTTTAGGCTTCTTCTTCTTCTTCTTCGTCGTCTGGGCATCGTCGGATATATTCTTCATCTTTGGATATTGATTCTACGTCTATTCATCGTCGGATATTTATTCATCGCTGGATATTTATTCGTCGTCTGGACCTCTTGGATATTTACTCTACGTCTGGTGGCGTTTATCCTTTTCGGTGGTGTCTTCGTCTGGGGACGTTTTCGTCTTTGGATCGGAGGACAACCCTTGCGATCAGAGGACCAGTTTCGTGGAGTAGAGCGTCGGAAGCTGCGGAGAGTTTGCCTTGCTAGGACTGCGGGTGTCTTCGTGGAACGGGGACATTCCTTCGCTGCCGAGGTCAAGGTTTGAGTTATATTTATATCTCCACCGGGCCTTCGCCCTTGACGCAGTGCTGCCGGAAGTTTATTCGTGTCGTAATTAATTGTATTTAGTTTAATTGTATTTTTAAAGTGTTTCTTTAAGGTTTGAGAATATTAATTTTTCAATTTAATTTTGAATTTGAATTGTCCTGGTCATTTGGGACAATAATTTATTTAATATTACCTTGGTGCCTAATCTTCAGTTAGGTAGTTAAGGATTATTTACTTTTGTGGCGGTTAACTTTCTTTAATAGTAATTGTGCCACAGGTGCTGTGGCTAATTTGGCCGTTACTGTGAATCAGTAATTAAACGCTTCGGTTTGGAGTTTCGGTTATTAATTTCTTTATTGGGGAAATTATCCCAAGCTGCTGCGGTGTTATCGCTTTTGGCCAAAACCGGTTTCGTCGATTTTGCGGGTGTATTATTATCTTGTTTACAGGATATTTTTATTATTGTTATCATTGGCAATACTCTTGCCAGCGTTTATATCTGATAGTGCGCAGCCTTTAAAGTTTTCGATTGTTTTATTTACGGAAGCCAATTGCTTCGGCTGTTTATTTGGACGGAGGATCCTGAGTGGGACCAGTCTTTCCGTAGTTTATTTAGGCTGCAAGTGTCGTGTCTATCTACGATTTCCCCGACTCGGGATTTGTTTGTTGTATGTGGTGTACCGTCTGTGGATAATAAATTTGGTTATCCTAATAGCGGTCTATTTCTTTGCGTTGCTTTGTTACTTTACAGCTAGC